>JARFOD010159111.1:0-12089 GCA_031763545.1 Mopalia muscosa | reverse complement strand
CAGAGTTAGGCACCGAATCGCCAGCAGTAAATGCAGGCTACCTAGACCACTCGGCCACCCGGCCTTCTACAAAAATTTTCTGAACAGGTATATGTTCTAACTAAGAAAGTGTTATTCCAAAATAACGAAAATACTATATATTGATATATTTAGAAGTGTATATGGCATACTGCATAGAAATGACTAAATATGTATATTGTTAATTTTTTTCGATAACATCGGTGACCTATATCACCCCCTTCAAGAGTCTTTACCATATACGTTATATATTTTATAAAAATATGAACACATGTGACATATCAATTTTTTTTTAAGTAAATATTTAATGTAGTAATGTACAGAGTAGAAATATCCTCTGCTACATCTTACTGTGAGTTTTTTTTAAAATAAATATACTCTCAAAAGATACATGGAAGTAAATGAATTATAGCTTTTATTAACTATAGTTTGATAAATAAAAGCTGTTTTGATGAGATATATGTGTGTGTAGTGTTTCATTCATCCTTCCCGTGGTGTATACACAACACTTCCATAATTATCTACATATGCTTGCCTTATTTTATGTTCTTCAAAACCAATTGTCACTGAATAAATAATGAAGGTTTTTTCTCTCTCCAATTGACCGAGTTAATCAAGTCGATACAGGTTGGACCCTCTGGCTATAGGGATAGTAGAACGTTTGAAAAATAGTCATCTAGTCAGATTAGTTTTACCAACAGTCTGTATGTATAACACTTCAAAACAAGTTTTTCCTACTGTTGGAATTAAACAGCCGTTATTTTGTTGAATATCACTTCAGTAGGAATTTGAACATATATTGGCTAGGTTTGGTACGTATAGAATTAGATACTTTTCATATTGTGTTATGACCATGTCTACTATTGTTGCACACTACTGCGACTACCATTTATTTTGGTGGAAAGCATGAGCGCTATTTTCTTTACTCGCTGCAGTTGAAATAAATTTCTTCAATAAAGGGGGCGAAAATTATCGAAATAAATGAATTTCGTCCAGACACATTTCTCTGTGATACATGTAATTTATGATATTGCATATTCATGATCAAAAGCAGCGGTTAATCACTCATATATTACCAAAGCCATAGGAGCAGACGTAGGGGCAAGACATTGTTTTGTGCCTTGCACTACTTAAGACGTATCACTGTTATTCCAGCATGTCAGTATTTATTGCTATGGTATGTAGATAATGTTGGGCATGATTTCTCTGATTCATAAGCCTGTCATGTGACTGACAAAAACTGAAACACGGCGTAAAACACCAACCAACCAAGCAAACTTAATTGTAAAGCAATTGTGCGCAGGTTCGCTTCCTTCAATAATTCTGTGGGATCGGTGGTTGTGACTAAAATATTAAAACAATCTTTCGTTCAGTAATTATTGGATAATGTTGATGCAGTTGGGATTTATAAAACGGGTGTAATAGACGTTTGACATTCTGATGCATGTTCTTTCTCCATAAACCTCCACCCCTGGGAGCGTTATTACCGTCCCTAAATTCTACTTAGCCGCAGCTCAGCGCCTGATCCATACTCCATCACCTTGGTTAGGGTAATAAACTTGGTCATTTTCACAGCTAGGTGTTCATAGAGAGATCAGGTGTTGGTTGGACGTGTCAGACCATAACTGTGGCCGTCTGCCATAATGAGTCCTTGAAGCAAGCGCACCTGCCACACGATGATAAAAACATCCAGGAGTGCATACTTCAAGCAGAAATAAATAAGAAAGGAAACATGTAGACCCAATTATTCAATATTGGAATCTTATTTTAACACAATCATAGATCCAAAAGCTGACGAAAAACCGAGTTGACTGAATAAGACAAAACTAATCCGTTAGCTGAATTCAAACAATTTTTACTTATTAAATAGATATGATTGGAAACCATCAGTGTTCTGTAAATAACCTCGTGAACCTCATACTATAATATACTGGTCTTCTTGTTACATGTACTGAAGATATTAGAACAGTTCTATTATCAAAACATGATAAAATGTATAATAACACATAGAGCTTAACTTACCATAACTGAAACAGGTATTTAATTTCTATGAGATTTACATTGTTCTAAATATAGACATGGGACAAAGCCCTAATCTCTTAGTCTTCATTAGTGAGTCTGTTCTATAACAAGCCGAAGTCCACTGCAATGTGCCACCAAGAGGAATTGATTAGTGAACAACTATAAATGTTAAATGAAGAAGAGTAAACCTAATTTAAGTAAAGACAGTGATTGAAATCTAACGGAAGATAACACAGGCTATGGAGACAGGTGGGTTTTCTACATTCATTACGTTTACAGTGTTTCATGATATTGGGATTACACAACAAAGAACCATGGTAACCGCAAAGCTTTAAAGTCACTCAGTTAAACCAACTTGATAATACATGAACCGTGACCAATCAAATGCCCAACTAACAGATAAAGGAACTCACTAAAACTATCATAATCAACAAAGTTACCTAAATATTCAACCTAAAAGTACAATGACAATTTTAAAACCCCATGCAATAAGATTTAAAACATCTTGAAATCTGTTACTTTATCAAAACAATGGACTTAATCGAAAATTTCGTTATTTTCGGTAAAGGTTTGGAGTGCTAGCTTAGAGAATATTATGTTTTGGAAAACAATAAAATGATGTTGAATAATTAGCAGTTTAATAATACTGAAACTATAATATTTTCAGTCAATTCTTGACATTGTGGCTGAATCGAGCCGTGGGGTTTTCTAATCTGTTCGATCGATGGTGGATCGAAGTGAATCTTCAATATATAGCCAATTTCCAGAAACCCAGCCAATTGTTTTCGATCTACAATCCACAAAACCCAGCCAGAACAATGTGCAGAGTTCGTGTCAGGATATATTGTGTAAAAAAAGAGTATTAAAAGTCGTTTTCTCGGGATACATGTCAGTAACACATAAGCACGTGTTTCTGCACGTATGGTTTGCGCGTGACAAATGTGACACAAACAGTAATCATGTAGCAATCAGTTTCATAGCTGCCTGTCCAAACAATTTTTGCTATAGTTTTACATCCGGAAACGTTGGACTACTAGTCTTTTGAACGAAGTTGTCTTCATTTCCGCCCGTCTTCATCTTTTATTGATTTACTAGGCTGCCAGACCGTCGAAGAATTATGAATAGGTCTACAACAAGTGTATAAACACATTCCCCAGGAGAGGCCTTGTAACGTGCACTTCTACTTGATGAATAGCACTGTTAATGGATATAGTAATGTCTGAATATTATTTAACACAGACGATTAAGCAAATCGATTTAACCTTAAAATCAATTCAGAAAAAGATTTTTAGATTAAACTTCATTTAAAACGATTTGTCAAATTTTTTCTCCTTGTTGAGGAGAGCTTATCTGGCACGAAAACGACCTCCAAAAAATAACTTGAATATTCTGTGGATATTTAGAATATTTTAACGACATGTTTCGTCAGATGGAAATAAGTTTGTATTAATGCTTGTGGATATTTACGGTTCTGATATTTCGGTATACGTTAATGGTATTACGAATTTTTGGTATATAAAGGTTTGATTGTTTGACAATTTTGCCATATTGACATTGCAGTGTATTTCAGTCATCCTTCTTCAACGCATTATCCACAGATGAGGTTTACCAGGGATGTATTTTGTCTTGTCAATGAAAACACTGGAGATAGGTTGCAAGTTTCCAAGGCCGTTAAATACGTTACTTGATAAGGACCCCTTTATTTTTGTTTTGCATCTATTTATTTGCTTGAAGTACCGCAATATGGTGTGTCTCAGTCTACTGTTATCGTGGATAAAAAATGTAAATGCCACATCGGCCACAGAAAAGATCAGGTACTTATTTTGTTCACAATCCCATGTTGACAGTTAAATCGCCTTATTTTACCGAGCACTTGATATTTCTTAAGGTTACCAGTCTATTTGTCTTGTGAATATATCGTTTTTGCTCTTCAAGGCGTTCTCATCAAAGGCTATCCTTTCAAGAACATCCATTGCGTTAAGTGTAATTTATATTTTATTCCTGAGGAAATCGAAGAAAGTGCCTCAATAAAGGCAACTACACACCGTTATAGTTTGGCATGAGAGTTATGTAGCTAGGTCAAACCTGGTGTGTTCCTAGGCAACGAGCGTGGCTGTTCGTATCGGAATTAGTCCAGTTGATCGATTGGTGAAGGAAAGATCGATAAAGTTGGGACAAGTTCGTAACTCTAGCTACAAAACCTCTTTCTAAAGTACTGTATAGCTGGTGTTAATGTTTAGTCATTGTCACCCGGGTTTAAACACACTGTAACGCGATTCAAAGAATCCCAGCTCGAAAACTTTAGGCAGCGGCGGGCAATGTATTCCACTGACTTCTACTTCTCGGCGCCCTTGGGATTTGTCTTCGAGAACATACAGATGTGAGGGTTAAACATAGAACCGTTAAAGGAACATGCTGAACAATATTCTGTTAAAACCCGGGGTGATTAGTCTGTCATCTTATTTCGTGGGGATCTTTTGTCGGGCTATTCCCTATTAAAGTACAGATTTGAAGCGTAACTTTGTTTTTTGTTATTTTATATTAAATTTCAGGGAAATCAGCACTTTTCTCAATTATATTAGAATTATTCAGTATATTATAATGAGTTGTCAGAGGGAGTAGACATTTTAGGTATAACCTATTGTGATTTTTTTAGCGACTTCGATGTGGGCGGAAGCAAAAATATTAAAATCAAAGCATAGCTGTAAATAATGTAATGCTTGCAATTACCATTCCATTATTAACCGAGAATTTACCAAAATACATACAAGATACAATACATGTACATGGTAATTATATAAGATATTTCTTAAATTTATCAAAAGGTTTTTGACATACTGATTCACAAGTTCGTTAATAAATGAATTAAGGAGAAGTTTGTTAATTTTCCTCCCGTGGTTATTTCAGTTATACAATCTTTCAATTATCGGCTATCCATGCAGATGTCAGGTTTATGATTACGTTCTTGGCAGCGTGCCAATCGACACGAATGATGCTTGTACATGCCATCGAAGGCCAGCTGCATATTAATAACATGCTGAGCACTGGTCATCTATTGTACTTTGGATTATTAAGTCTTCTGACTATGGCACCGATCAATCTTCAATTAATACAAAGTGGAAAATGCCATATACTTGCTTTTTAATTGTAGTGCACCTATTCGTTTTATTGGCACGGTTGAGGTAAATAATATTTTACATTACGATATTTGACAAATATTTTTTTAAATGAATCACACTTGTGCAGGGATGTCGATTAATTAAGAGAGATTAATTAACTCATGCTGTCAATAAACCCTAGAAACCGGAGTCTTGTTATGGGTAACCTGTAGACATACCAAGAGAAGGTAATGACCATGTATACACGGTATAAAATGTATGTGATAAATATGTACCAAGCAAGATATTAACCGGCAAAGTGGTATTTAAAAGAAATTGAAATAAGCCCAAAAAATACACGCCTTTACAAAGCACGAGTTTAACAAGCGGTTTGATTCAGAGGTGATTTTCTCATGTGGATTATCGTTTCCCTTGCATGCTTTGTGAGAGAGAGTCGACATTTAGGTACAAGATTTAAATATTCCTATATAAGGATAGAAACAGGCCTGGTGTTAATGGATTAGTTGTTTTTGGACTACAAAAGGAATTATGTATATTTTGATAAACTAAATCTGATTCCCAATTGAACCCCAGTTAAAAAAAAATGTTTGAACAGTTTTAAATATTCTTCAATTTAGGTTAACTTAAAACGATGTTGTTTGTCGTTAGTTTTTTTTAAATATCTTATTCATTTCTTCTCGCGGTATAAACATTATTTTAAGAACAAGTAGTTTAGAACATACTAACTGTGAACTCATTTTTAGAGATTGTTTTTTTTTTTTTGCTATTTTCTGAGAGCTATTTGTGGCGAAGCTTTAAACCAAACCGACTAAAAATATTACAAAATTGCTGCGTTTACGTCTTGTGTGTAGAGTAAGGGTGTGGATGAAGAATTATGAATACAGATTTTACTGGAATGTAGTTATTTGTCCCCCTGTTTCCTGGTCCCGAGGCAGATATTGTATTATCACTGTACATGTTGTTGTCTTCGAATCTCAATCTCAGTAACACGGAGTGGACTTCCCACACAAAGGAGCTGACGTTACCAATGTGGCCTGTCAACAACACGTCGTCAGATTGAGAAACCGCTGAAAGCCAAATTAAATCCGGCAACAGAAAACACATGGTTTCGTTGTAACTTTATATAAATATGGATTCAAATGTCCAGTTGGAATAATCAAAGTATTTTGTGATAAACATATATTTTAATGTAGTTTGACTAAGCTGGTTTAAGTTTTTAATAAATACGAT
Organism: Mopalia muscosa; assembly: GCA_031763545.1. Classification (NCBI taxonomy): domain Eukaryota; kingdom Metazoa; phylum Mollusca; class Polyplacophora; order Chitonida; family Mopaliidae; genus Mopalia; species Mopalia muscosa. Next base: position 5,700 of record JARFOD010159111.1, on the reverse strand, counting down.
TGAGAACAAACTAACAACACTTTATTCCAAGGTGACATTTTGATCGTTAAACTTAAAAAATCAGACGTTTCAATATGCACCAAAGGTTTATTGAGTTTTTTTATGTCAATATTTAAAAGGTTAATTAAGGAACTCTCAAATTTCCTCTTGAATGTCTTGTACTTTTTCATGGAATTTGCGGTAATTGTCAATTTTTTTTTTATCAAACAAGCTTTTTTTAACCGAATTGCCAGGGTAAGAACTAATTTTCACCATGTAAGACTTCAGTTATGTGTTATTTCCAGTAAGAAAAGTGGCTACATTATATTAATTTCAATTTACCCTAGAAATAGCTTGTCCGCCCGGTAAGGCTCATTAACAATAGTCTCGTAAAACCTCATTATGAAACAGCGCGAGACTGGAGTGTTTGTGTGACAAAACAGGAATTTCCTGACGTCATTACATTCTTTATGAAACTCGATACAGATAGGAATGTGTTTACCCGCCTCCTAAAACACACATTTTTTCACTGTTAGCTTGATGTTTGCACAAGTCTTGTTTTATGTTTACCATAGAAACTGACCGATTGATTTCTGCAATTAGGCGATATGTTTTACAGTGGTGGCAGTTCAACATAATCATCACTGTATAACCTTCTACCAAAACAAGCTAAGTGAACCGCCTTGTGTAGTCTGACAGGCATCGCTTCTACAATTGTCTTTTCTGAAGCCAAATAGATTTTGGACTGACAGACGTCTCCTCAAGGCTTGTCTTTCAGCTTTTATCGTAACAGCCTTGCCGCCACGTCTCTTTATAACGGACAATTTCCCTGCTGGCACTACCTCCAATTGGTTCTTTACCTGCCCCCTCTCAGATGGAAAAACCCGTTTTCGTTGACGGGAAACATAATAAGAGACAAATTTTGTCCGCAGAAAAACAGGAAGTTGATTAAATTGCTGTTCGAGGTCACATTCGGTTGCTGTATGGCTTCCAGAGCTCGCTATAATATGCCTTGGCAGTCAAACGGCATACTCTCCAAACAAACAAATCGAATTATGTTCTTGATTGTTCCACTGCTAGCCAGTCCATCCGGTTTGTGCTCAGTAACAATGGTCTGGTTTGTTTGTCATAATGAAAATTCACAAGACTTGAACCCGTAGTTGTGGGCTAGGAGATTGCTGACGTCATATAACTCGCTTCACCAGCGAATAGATTTAATCGACCTGTAGCGTCAACACGAATAACACTCGACTTCCTATGGCTGTATCATTGTACTAGCCGGTGGCTCTGTTCGTGAAAGAGGACTGGGTTAATGTTTCCCTTCATACATATTTATACTATGCCCATAGTTCACCCTTGCTGTATTTTAGACTGCACACGACTTTATGGATCGGTTCATAAAATTAAACATCGAGCGTTAACCGAACAGCAATTACGCTTCAGCTTCAGCGCGTGAAATTTTGAATTATTAAAAAAGTAAAAGATAATTATGAGCGTCCATGTGCCATCTTTTTTTTTTTTTTTTTTTTTTTGTCGGGTTTTTTGTTGTTTTTTTTTTTTTGTCAAAGAAACCCACGAAGAAGAATATTATATGCTTCAGTTTGATATGTTAGAAGATACTCATTTATTTGGAGTATGCCTTCGACCCGTTTGATATGTTCCTTAAGTAAAATTCGTTACAAAACGTATACAGGTCAACAAATTTTGATTTAGAGTTTAAAATAAAGATATAACATATCTCATACAAGTCTCATTGTATCCTTAACAGATACCGGTAGATAGTCAGTGTAGCCTAGGTTGATAATACTGTAACTGTAGTACCTCGAGGGATCGATATATCAATAAATGTCAAGCTAAACCCTGTTAATATTTTTATCGCAAACAACGTCTGAACTGTCCGTTATCCATTAACGACAGATTCTTCTCCAATATGATTGGATTCCTTCTTTTGATCCCTATCACATCTCGTCACACAGCAAATTTATCAAACAGTTTATCGACAAAAACGTCTAAGCGGGTTTTGCTTCTTGTGTGATCAAACTCTCGCCATTCCCCGGAAGTTTGACTAATGGCTAAGCCCAGAGCTCCGGCTTCTGCAGCCACTCAACGAAAAACCCATTTAGAGAATTTGTACTAATGTAGATATGGCATTTTTATTGCCCCTGTTGTTTCTGTATATCCTTAAATGAGGTATTTGGGTTTTTTGCAAAAAAAAAAAATGAAGAAATCTCTCATTTTAACGATGGTTTGAAGACAGCTGTCCAGTATTTCAATCTATAAATGATGTATGGGAGAATAAAAACGATCGTATTCATATTTATGCTTCTAATTTCGAATAAGATGTCGATTATAAACTTTTATAACAAACGCGTGAGAAAAAGTGTTTCTATTATGTATAGTGCATGTATAGCACAGCACACCCGATGACCATGTGGAAGGCAGGGAATTAAGTTTTATTGATTTTTTTTTCTCTAAATTCAGTTGAAAGTTATGTACATTTTAGGACACCTTAGCGTCGTCCACAACAAAATAAAATTCACTGATGTTTAATTAATATGATATATAGTGAGATCACCGGTTTCCGGACAACACTGCTTTCGAAAAATTCATTATATTCGCTTGTCTTTCTGAAATGTTCGGACGAAAAATAAAGCAAATGTGTAAGAGCAGTATTTCGCTTAGAACTTTGAGAAAACAGCATCCCCATAGTCATGATTGATGGAGAATTAGAACGCGTTCAAAACACTCACTCATTTTCTGAACTGTTCGATATCCGGTGTTCCGGAAGTGATCGAAGTAGAATCTGCCGAGTATATAAGAAACCCTATGTTTAAATGTGTGCATTAGACTGTAGTATAGTTTCATTCCAATGCTTGACTGAGAACCAGTGTTAATTGTGATAGAAAGCATACATGGGTTAGCAGTCACTTCCATCTAGGACGAGCAAAAAATATAAAATAATCAATTGAGTGAATATATATATAATTTATGGTATGCTGTTTGCCAACAGATTTTCCACCTACTCTTTGTGAGCATACTATGAAGTAGCTTACATGGACTGTGGCCGACCATTGCATCTCGGACGAGCAAATCTAGCATAATTAACACGTACTGTTGTTCTTGACGTCACCGTGTTATCAGACAAAGGTGTTGAAATTATTAACGAGTTACCATGGAACTTAATCGATTTTAGTCCTACACTGGAAACAGCAAGCATTCTGATTCCACTGACAGGACGTAAATTCAGGGGAACGGAGGGAAGATAAATTCCGGGCCTATCTGTGTCAAAGGCCCTCAATTGCCGACCCATTACAACATATTTACAATCCCAAAGTATCTGGACATGTTATTAGTTCTATCCAGTAGACACCTCTTTAACATATCTCAGTGAATATTAATTCTTAATTATTGTCTGCATAAGGGTGTCAATTTTCGTAGCCTTTTCTGATAGCTTGTCGAGTAGACCATTTGGTGTTCTCATTGCAGGCTAGAATGGAAATAAGCATCCGAATTACTCATTATGGACTATTTGGTACCCGGAAACTCTCTAGATAGACCACTGCGGGGATCATTATTTATTGGTTTTATTTCAAACAAAGCTGTACTTTGTAATCGGTCAACCCAAATAAGATGTGAAGGCACAAAAGACAGTTATTGTAAGAGTTTCATTTTGACATTTAGTTCTATATAATCTCAGAAACCACGCTTGTTCAATATGTCTTGACATTTTAAAAATGAAATGGATACTTGAGAAGTTCATTACTTCTGCTTGAGATGAGGTTTTGGGGTTTACGTTTCAAAGACGTATAATGGCGCGGTGATATTATGCTTATCCGAGTAGGTCCACAAAAAAGGTTAATGTCAGCTTTTGTGGAGCGATAGAGTGACAGTTCAAAGGTCGCTGTACTGATGTAGCTTTACCAGGAACCATTCCTGTCTCTCTATATCTGTCTAATTATCTTTGACAAGACTTCGGGGCTCTTAAATTAGCCTATGAACCGAAAAGATTATTCCCCACTGACACCTTGAATTTCTCCTGCGGGTATGCAAGAAAAGGCTGAAATTGCTCATGACAGCTTCAATTATTCTTTTGTCTGCCTAACAACGTCATCATTGCGTGTGTAGAATTGTTAGGTGTCGTGGCTCCTTACCAAGGGAAATTTACACAGGTTTATATAACCTATTAAAGGTGTTTATTGTTTCTCTTCTGGATATCTATAACCTGGTGGCCAGTGGATGTCTTCTAGGCATGTCGCTTTTTGCAGTTCCCAAAACGTGTTATACAGCAAACACATTTTGATATTAGAATGGGATGTTTCCTTGTTTAGTAGACCATAAACCCTGTCTAAAATTATTTCACTTACACCATAGCGGTGTTTGTATGCCTGTCAGTGTTGCAGGAAACTAGTAAACTCCAGCAAGTTGAGTTGACGACTTGTACGACTTAAGTCTAATACAACAGGCATGTATTTGATTAAAGCTGAAGGCAAAATTTTATTCTGGAATCTTATTGGCAATAGTTTCAGATGTTGGGTTAACTTAAATGGGAAGATAACAAACAAATGCTAAGTGAGCCTGTAATTTGCATGGATGAACAATGATGTTGGGAATGCATTTGTAGCCCTTATAACCGTGTTAGAGTCAATTTGAGAACTGATTTTGTATGGTGGACCTTCCATGCAATATAGTCTCCATTGTATTGACTACCATTTAATAAATATTCAAAAGAGTCTCCAAAAATTTCTCTTGAATCCAGTTTGTATTATTGTCTACGCTAAAGAGAGAAATGCGATGTGGCATGACATGTCCACAATATATGAGTTGCCAAGTCGGTTATCAAAAAACGATTTAATGCGGTTACGAAAGGCCTTCACAAAGTTAGAACACATTTATAACTGCTGATTACAGGTTATCCATTCAGACTCTCTTAAAATAAGAAAGAGGCGGTCTATACACAGGATGACAAGAAGGCTATACATGTAAAATACACGCTCGATCTTTGTCCCATTAATAAGTCCTGACATAATCCCATACAACGTTAATTGACAGTTGCGCCACACTTGTGTGTTGTCGACTTTGGTGTGTAAGTGACTTTCTGATAAGCTGCTTGTTTCGACAATAGTCCAATAAAATTTGTGCCACGTTTTTGGCTCGAATTGCAGCAAGAGCACTAATGCGGAAATCTCCTCGAACACATTGCGACGCTTGCAATAGGAAGATGTTGTTATATATATATTCTTTTATCTCTCAATAAGATTATTTCTTGTTTGTTTGTAGGTCCTAGGTTCCGAAAATGAATTTCACTTTACACATCCCATGGTCCCTCACGCCCGGATGAGGCGTAGTATACAACACACAAGAATCCTGAAGGCGCAGCCATTGGTAAGTAACATTTACAGATAAACGAGAATGAGCTGTATATTGCAAAAGCATGTCTTTATTGCAAGCCGGATTGACCAATAGAGGTCCTAAGCACTTAAAATATTTTGGTGCCCCCATATATTTGTAATTCAAAATATAAACAATAATAAACTATAGGAAAATGGAAAAATGTGTGTGTGTGAGGGGGGCCCTTGTGAGGCCCCTTCTTTTGATACCATAAACACCATCTACAACCAATGATATAGTACTGCACATTATTCCAGATTTGATGACGTTAATGCAAATATTTATTATCACTAAAACCCACACAGAAGTTCTCCATTGTATTGTGCACATCAT
>JARFOD010159100.1:0-12089 GCA_031763545.1 Mopalia muscosa | reverse complement strand
GTTATCTCAAAACACCCCCCCCCCCCTCCTCCACATACACACAATTCTCACCTCAAGCCGACTTCACACGACCCAACTGTTTCAATAACTTGAGCTTTTACAAACAACCAGACCATTGTCCCTGTATACCTATTAATAATTCTTGAAAAATGTTTGCATCTTCAAGTACTCAGCTTATTAACAAACTTAAACACTGTCGCATATTCTAAGGTCGTTTTCTTCTGTGCTCTAATTTTCGGCAATGGACATCTACCACTTTCATTATTGGTCGATAAACAGACTAAAGATACCTATTATTGCATACATTCTTATAGAAAACAGTACAATACAAGTGGTAGTATTTTGTATTCGTACTTTTGTTTATTGGATTCGCGTTTAATGTCGTGCATATATATTTACGAATCCTATGATGGCGTGCCATGCCAGAAACAACCGTCAACAAACAATAACAAGACCGTTCTATCACCAGAGAAAATACAAATACAGGTATCTGAAAGAGATCGGTTTAAGTTGTACCTTATGTCGAAGAGATTCAGCGAAACATAAACATTCCTCCAGCACTCCGTCCCTGGAAAATGCATCTTAGAACCAAGCGTATAATCTTCGTGATTTCAGCAGTTTTCGGATGCAATTGTCTGTTTGTAGATCAGCTAAGATCTCCTGTGGGGTCAAATGTAAATATATAAATCTATGACTGTCGAGCACATTCTTAAATAGAAAAGATTTCACTTCCTACGTCGATACATTGGCTCTAAAGCCGGGCACTTTTTTAATTTGCTGATCAGTGACAAATGTCGCCAAAAATATTGGCGGGAATTAATGCGCAATGGCGTGGCATGGAGTCTCGTCCAATATGGAAGCTGTCGCCTTGATACGCTTGGGCTGAGTTTATTGTTGATACATCAATAAACAGGAATATCGCGAGGACCAGACAAATGTTGCATAACTACAACTTTTGTTGGATAGTCTTTTTATAGTCTAAATTTGTCACCATAGCGTTATGTCTTGTGATTATAATTATTATACAGTTTATCATTATCTATAATAATCAGGCTTATGGCTCTCCAGTATATCTTGGAAAGAGGTTTACAACCAGCTTTCAATATATGTCTAAATCTGATTTCAGAAGTTGAACTTACTCATTCACAACGGCTTTATCGTTACGATATATAGGATCTTACACAAGAAGCCTGATTTTGATGATCATCTTTAACTGTGTTGAAACTTTTATATCGCAAAATGCTATCTGTAGTAATACATATCTAAGAATATTTCATCAGCAACATCGCGCGCTTCAATTCGTGTTCAATGTTCCCGACCATAGCGGGACCAAGAGCCTGGTCAAATATGGCTACTAGTCGTCTGTGAACAGACTCTAGCACACCTAGTCAGTAGAACTTCTGGGCGAAAACTCCTATGATATATGATGGAATTTAGTGTGGCGACATCTTTGATATATTTCTTTCCGACATGAAACAAATTGTCAATGATTATTTCGACACTTATAATACTGGTGAACTAAATTCCATGGCATATGCTTACACACGCATTTATTGCTAACTGACTATATGTGTCGACTGTCATTTTTATTTTTTCAATAAAAACCCTTCACAACTTCTCCTTTATTTCTCCCACCAGGTTCTCACAGGATGGATATCACTGTCCAAGAAGATCTTCAACCTATATCTCCATATGTCTTTTAAAATCCAACAAAATTACCTACCACAAGAGATACAAACATTTAATGATTTATTTTGTCAACAGTTGGGTTGTTTTTCAAGGAGCACTCGAAGACAATTTATAAGCTGATAAGAGTTGACTATTGACAGACAGCGTACCATGCAATGTATCACACTTAGCGAAGAAATAGTGCCTTCCAAATGTTCTATTTAATCCAATTATATTGTTTGGGCATTTTGACTTGAATAGATCGCTTGAGAGATAAAAATGAAATCACCAGACGATTTCAAGTCCTGCTATTTAAAGAATCCCCCAAAAAGCTATCAAAGAATCAAAACAATACTCCTATCATCTTAGCTTAAACAGATGACATGTAACAATGTCCCAGAATACATTTGTATTCATTTTCGTGTACAAAACAAAGAAAATACGTCACAATAACATTATGCTTGTGCAGTTATATCAAAACAGAATCTGCAATACAAGAAATATATGTATAAAAAAAATAAACGACGAATCGTTGATACCTGCCAACTCTATTTTGGTCATTATTTGAGCTGACAAGTCATTTTTTAAGCTAAACTAGTGTCTCGTTTTTTGTTTGGGCGTATTGCTTTTTCTTTTCCGCTATTCTACATTGGTGACTATGCAGAGAATCCAACTGTTCAGTCGCTTTAGAATTTTCATCAATTTAATCTTATTGACAAACTTGACAAATTCTTTGGAGGTTTTTTTTCCGGATTCATCTGTTCGCGAATTTTATTTCCCTAATTATTAATAACTTCTATTTTGGTTTACAGTAATCGGAACAAGAGGATGGAAAATAGTACACCAGAATTGCAAGCATTTCCTTTGGTTTGAATTTAATTTGCTTGAATACAGTAAATTTCTTCCTGTACCTGTAGTTCCTTCCATCTTCATTTAGACGCTATGCCGGATTCAGTCTTATTGACCGCCGATCACTCAATTCTTACATCATACAAGGTGTCGTATAATGCTGTCAATGATTTCATTTCAATGTATAAGAATACGTCAATAAAAAATTATTTCTACGTGGACTTTGTGTTAATCATCAACATTACGAATACCAGCCAAATTTAAATAGTCAGCATTATGTCACATAACGATGGATGTATGGTATTATCTCTCTATGTAATTGGTTTTACAGTGCTAAGTACTGGGCATAAAGTTTCAGGAATATTAATTTCACTTGCCGAGATTCTGAAAAATAGCAAGTGTTTTAAATCAATTTTGGCTGTATTCTAGAATGTCCTATCCAAACTCGTGGTTAGCTTCAGGCTAAGATAACAAACCAGAAAATTACAAACAAAGATAAAATAGATGGGTACACAGTCGACCATTCGATCTGTTGAATATGTAGCAGTGGTTGTCTATGTTTGAATAAAGTGAAGATATGGTATTTGGAGTTCGATGTATTGGTTATATAAAGTCATTTTTCACATTGTCTATTTGTTTATTATGAATTTCGGTTGGCTGGAAAGTTTCCTTAAATCTAGCATTATAAATAAGACCTACATGTTACCTATCTAGGTCTTACCATACAATTGTGATAATCCGACCAAATGCGCGAAAAACGGTATAAAAACCACAGATACGTTTCCAACTATGCAGGAGACCTGTGCAACCTCTAACAAGTTTTAATCCTCCCATTTACGTCGCTAGGCTCGTACGTAGCCGAATTGGCAATGAAGCTTCTAAGAAACTAACCAACTGGGGAGAGGTTCAGTTGTGTGATTATACAAATAAATAATTACACACAAAAAAGATTACACCAACAGCACAGACCTGTTGTTGAAACCAATATGTTGGGTATAGTTTGGACATCTTATAATCCCCAGTGCTGAACTGATTTTTCAACAGGTCATAAATCATGCAGGGTTATTATTTTGACTTGTCGCAATCGACCATTCAACGGACATTATACTTTAAAAATCAGCAGTGTGCTCTATTGGCTTGCAGTTTGAATAAATCCCTTTTTAATAAATGGTTTGAAGTTTGAAGTAAAATCGTCCTTCAATGGGAGTGTCCCGCTGTACCTGCCACATAGATAAAAAGTTATTCTGCTGTACCTGATATTCTTACCAAATAATATAATTTCACGGATTTGTAATACTCGAAAATGTAATGTGTCCTTTGCCAGCTTATCTGCTACTTTGATTCCTGCCAGAAAGACATGTGCTCGTACCTAAGGACAGCATATCGCTATGTCCTTTACGAATTGGGCTGTAGTGACTACATAGTAACACTCGATTGATTTAAACGAAGAAAGAGTAACCTATATACTTTGGAAATGAAACACCATTCACCATTTTGGATAAACATCATCAGGCCACCCCTGCGACCTACTTTGTCTAATCGAATCAGCACATAACAAGGAAGATTTAAAGATTTTAAGATTTGTAGGGCTTGTTAGGGCCCGTTATGCAATACAACCCTTCATGCAAAGTATACTGCATTTGGGGTAGCAAATACTACCCCTATTGCAAGAACTATTGTACCACTACAGCTAGACTCATCAGAACGGTAATTGTAAAAGGTAACTGATGGAAATTATGAGGTCACCAGTTATAGCCAAGTATAATTATTTTACCTATATGACGAATTTGCATTACCTGGCGGAATACCTGTAATCACTCGCGCTTCTGTATTCCACCGGAAAACTCTGGGAATTAAAAGGGATTCACCCGTCCAACACACAAGCTGAGCCACATAATTTCCTAGGCTGAGTAAAAGTTTAGAAGAAACTAAAATGTAAAATTACATTTTCCCTAGACATATTTTAAATATCTAGTCTAGTGGTGATTCAGCGGATTTACATCTTTTTATTGGCAATGATATTTAATTTGTTTCAGGTGTTTACAATGTCTCCTGTACAAAGTACAAAGTAATCTTCAAATGACAAAGCAAATCAATTTGTTTGTACTAAAGGTTTTAAGATATGATGGTGCTTTTTAGATTTCTGCTGAACTTCAATTTAGTCCTAAAAGTATATTTTACGCTGTTAAACGCACACGATGAAACTGAGAACATTCACGGAGAGGTGGCTGGTATTTCAGCCTATGCGAAGGCATGGCGAGAATACACTGTTAAAAATCGAAGGCTTCTTTACACAAGGTTGACCAGAAAATCATTCGGTACTTTAAGAAAAGTGGTAGACCAGTTGTAAGTTGCAGGTGTTTGTTTGTTTGATTAGGGTTAAACGTCATACTCAAGGGTATTTCACTTATATGACGACGGCCCAGCCCAATGGTGAAGGAAACCACCCTTAACACCTCTAGCAACAAACAAAGACAGGACAGGACAAACACAGGACACAATACAGACACCACAAACATATCAGCTTCCTGTTCCCCTTTAGCTCTGAGAGAACCAGGGGGCAACATGAAGCTCCCTCCAACCACCCGCAAGTTGCAGGTGAGTTGTTGATGCACTAATAAAAAGCGAAAGTTGCATGCTTGAAAATACTACACAGAATTTATGAACGGCGACGGTAAAACCGAAAGGAAATGGATAAAGGTCGATCACATATCGAATAGAAATATTCATGAAATAAAAGGAGAAAGAAATTTGGCAGTTTTGACATCAGAAAAGATTCCCAAAAGACGTAGCACAGAGAGAAGTTCTACCTGACCCTGTCACATGCGGAGCAAACATATCTGATCTTGATCCTTACGGGTATAGGACCATTGCATTCTCCTATATCCCAAAGAGCAGATTGTGAATGGCCGATTTGTAGCAACTGGCACCAATTATCAATGTTTGGGATCCACCTATCTATTCAGACATAAAGATGTCTGTGTGTATTTACCTTTTATAGACATGCCGTTAGAGAACCGTTTTTAGGCAGCCTGTGGGTTGTGATACCCAAATATTCATTCAACAACCATTTTTGTAACTTAGCAAATAAAAAAACAACTCTATGAACGAATAAATACAACTAGATCAAAACATATATAAATAAATGAAAACGCATTAGGAGATGGCATTGGCTTACCCGTGGCCATATCTGGACAGTGACGTGATGGAGCGAAATGGACAACTGGTATTACAGCTCTTCTGGTACCTGTATCTAGGCCTACATATAATACATCTCAGCATATTTTGTGCTGGGAATCACTGATTATAACAGGATGGTTTGGATATAAACATGTTCGTTTACAGAATGCCTCTAATGCAACCATATTGACGAAGAAAGAGAGCAGAATCTCACACAAGGGAGGTAATCAGGGTTAACAAGTACAAAAACATACGGGACTTATCTCTCTTGGACTATGTAACCGCGAAAACTCTACACAATCTCACATCACTACTATGTCTCTACACAGAGTAAACTGTTATTGAAAAAGTTTGGGCAAAAATTTGGAAGTGTTGGAATATAAATTTTCACAGAAAGATCAAGACGTTTTACACTGTAAATCTTATTATGTTAAGTTAATATGTTATTACAATTGTGTTCAAGTATTTCTTTTGAAGTTATGTTTAATAAAACGTTTAGATGTTTAGACGTTTAGACGACATAGATATGAATAATTATAAATAACTCTATATCGGACATGTTTTTAGATGTAAAATGAAATATATGATATTTTTTCATATTTAAATATTTAAACAAAGTGTTAACATTTAATTGTATGTACTACTTTTCGGCTGATTAAGTTCTATTTTGATGTTTACTGCCAGGGGTGCAGTCGGATGGAATTTGTCTTTACATAGCCACCTTTGGATAAAGGAGTTTTAACTCAATATTCACGACACAGCGTAGCTAAAATACTGTTGAATGTGGCGTTAAACACCAATCAATCAACCAACTCTTGATGCAGGCGAATCAACAAGTAAATAAATTAATAAAGCTGCTATTCAGAATTACTGAATGGATGTTAGGAATATACGTGATGAAATCACAAAAATTAAGCCAGATAGCGATTTACACAACGTAAAAATGTTGCTGGATTGATTTATTGCTGTCTTACGCAGTGTGTACAATTTTTCTCCATGCAGTGTTAAGTAAAGACGGCATTGTTACCCTTTAAACAAACTGCTCTTAGCCAGAGGGAGTGATAATGTTGAAGATACATGTATATGTTCGTAGCAACGGGCTGTGATGCAATCAATAAATGTGGAACAGAATCCACGACATGACGTCATGCAGGACTATATAACACCAGGACGAGAGCCTAAACCGAGGTGCAGATCATCGTTTGCATATTTTTGTTTATGTATGGACCGGGAGCGGCTGTGCATTATCGACAACGTAAGTACAGTTACGTTCAGAAGGTTTATTGACGACATTTACTGTGGCAAAATCACTATTTCTTAGTAATTGCTTTCTACTTAAACCTAGCATAACTATCAGTGCTACAGAGTTATAGTTTAAAAGAAATGGTGCGTCAGAAACGTTTGTCTACTAGAATTTACACGAAAGTGCATCTCAACTAAATTAGAAACTCAAAAGGTAACACAACAGGGGGGTTGCCTGTCGCCAACCATAATTCTATTTTAAGTCGTTCGCGGACAGTAATCGAATTTTCTCTAGATATGTTGGTCGCTATAAACGACAAGTGGACATAGCGATAAACACAAGGGAAATCAAACAGCAAATGCAAATTCAATACATTTCTGTCACTTCTGAGAAAGAGCATTTGTAGCATTGTTTTAACATAGTATTACATAACCTCTAAATGAAGACCACGTGCATGGCCACAACTTCTTTTCATATCGGCTCAATGCTTTGTGGTAAACGTCGAATCGAAAGCTGTTTGTTCAAAAGCTAATGAAAGTTAATGGAAAGCAATTCTAAACAGAACACAGTAATCAGATTGCTTCACTTGAACAACAATGTCTTAATTTATCGGAATTCGATTTGAAATAAAATACGCACATGTCATTTTAATATTTCATAAACATTTTTCACAGAAATTCGAGTTTGAGGTTGTCTGGTTGTGTCGTAATAAACCTCTTTTTTGATAAGTTTTAAAGTATTGTACATTAACGCATTTTATGTTTAACGTTATGTTTCTTATCACCAATCTAAATCAACCACCTTAGATTGGAAAATAAAATATATAATGATGCTATTCTCATTTTTATATATTTTGGTACAACAATGCAACTATGCCTCTTCAATGCAGACTATGGCAAAATAAAGCCGAACTATAGTAACCGTATGTTTATTATTAAAGTTATTTAATAATAATATAGCTCCAACAACGTCATCATATCATCACAAGAATATCTTTCAGGCATAAACAATAAACACATGGATATTTTAATAGCCATACACATCCTGTTTTGTGATCAGCCATATACGAGACAAAGTTGCCGACCGCTGTCAGTGCAACTCAAAGAGCACCAGGCAGCAGCTTGCAGAGTGGACAAGTCAGCAGTACATGAATGAACAAATATCCCGCTATCCCAAACAGTTCCAATCTATGGAACAAAGCAAAAATATAATCTCTTATGAAACAAACAATTGGTTTGTTTGTTTGTTTGTTTGATTTGCGTTTAACGTCGTACTCAAGGGTATTTCACTTATATAACGACGGACACAAATACAGAACATTACAAACAAATCTGCTTCCCATTGCCCTTTAGCTCTGCGAACACCAGGGCAACAGAAAGCAACCTCTTTTCTCGCCTCTTACGATCGACTGAGGAAGCCGAAGGAGTTTTCTGCAGGGCCATGGCCCACCTGCTCTCTCACGGGGCACAACCAATCGGAAGGAACGTATGCAACGCGAGGCGCAAGCCATTCAGAATCTGAAAACTGAAGTGAACAGAGATGAAGGACATCCACTTCCCACATTATGGACCCGCGCTTAATATATATTTTTTGTATCCTTACAGCACCTTATTAGCTTACTTCAACATTATACCGTTTTATACCAAGATAAGTATAGCGACCGTAGAACTATTTAATGCTGAGTGTTCGTCGTTTGCTAACGTAAATTTGTTGATTCACAATTCACGAATGTACAAATGTATATGTCAAGTGCTTCTTTTTTCGATCCTCACTGTAGCTGCAAATAGAAAGACCCAATAACCACCACTGAGAAACGTTTACACCGCTGAGAACGCTAAACATGCTAAGAGTTTTCTGGCAATTCAACTGGGTATTCTGTGAGTGATATTTCTGAAGTTATTTGTATTAAAAAAAGAAAAATCATTGTTTTTGTAATTAATTAAGTTGAATTTTTTTTATCGTGTAGCACATTTTGTGTATGGAACACAGCTAAGTATATCAGTTCACAAATGGTTCCAACGAACATCATCAGGTTTCTGGTTTATCTTTCCAACTTTCTTTTCTAACAGACAATGAATTTGTGATACAATCGTAGTCCTGCCATAGTTTCTATAGCGTACGAGACTAAGACAACTCTCGTACGCCATGCCAGGCCATAATTAACTTCTGCCAAAATTTAGCTTGACCATATAACCACCAAATCAGCAAATAAAAAAGTACAAAACAAGATGGCCCGGTTCATAGAGTCCATGTATCGACGTGGGAAGTAGAATCAATTTTATTTACACCCTGCGTTTACCAAAGCCATAATCTGAATCACTCAAAATGCTAGTATATTGGCTTAAGCATTTTGATATAAACTACATTTGGTTGACGTATACTGCTAAAGATATTTAGACAGGACTAGGCGAAATAAATGGTTTTCGGTATCCCGATCGACATCGTCTGACTCATGAGATATAGAAACTAAGATTGAAGTATAATGATGTCTAATTCAACCGTCAATTTTACTAGCAAATTGTGGGTTATAGTAAGCGCAAAAAAATTGGCATTACCTTTTCTTCCTTCGTTATGACCGAATGGGAACATAAAGCGCTTGGAACGTGTGCTAAACCACCCATACTGCACCATCGATACTTAGATGGCATATTTTAGCCTCTGTCGGCATTCCAGGAATCTTCCTGATATCTTTAATGCTTCTCTTATCCAGCATGACTCTAACAATAACCTTCAGCCTAATTTAACTTGGAATGTGGACCCCAACTTAGATACACATAGATTCTGGGATTTAAGGTATTCTTAAAAAAACACAGATACCCCAAAATTAGATCAATTTAGTAATCGTCACACCTGTGCCACTGTAATTACATTTTGGAAATATAAACTGCTGTAATTGTTTTCAACTTATTTTTTTTTTCAGTTAATGTTGTGTCGGAGATTTCTTTATAATTACTGTATGAGTGTTTATGGAGAAACACTAAGCTTGTGTGTATTAACACCTTATAAATAGGTAGGGCCGATGTTCTATACTGTATCACTGTAAAAGCTGTCTAAATCCACCAGTGAAAGCATTATACATACTATCTGGGGTCGTAGGCAGATATATATTTGTAATCTTCAAGTTATTTTATAACATGAAGAAATGATAATTAAACGCCATATTTGAGAATGTTGAATGCTTGCCTTTAGGTGTTTTCACAACCAGGACTTACGTTTTTACAATCTGATGATGACTGAACTACTTGTGCAATTACGGATATAATCACATGTTTTTAAAATGCGCCAACTGGTCACAGACCCCAATTACTTTCCTATACACAGTTATGTTGACATTTGGTTTTCCGACGCCTTCTCAATCCTTATTTTGGCGTTTTTACCCGCCTCAACCTTTTCCGAGTTCACAATTCGCACCTTAACACAGCATGATTGAAGAATTGTCAGCTACAGAACAAAACAGCCAAGAGGGGTCTATTCAGAACGTTATCATAGGGCACCAGTAAACATGATATAACACATCGACCAAGCTCCCGAACACACGATAAAAATGCAAGTTTAGAAAAACAATTAAGAACAATTACTGTATATTTATAGAACAATATTATGTATTTTAACATAATAGAACAAGAGTGAGTGTGACACACTTGGCATCAGACCACCATTAATTTGCCATAAGCCGCGTAATGTTAACGTTTGGCCCCACAGCTGCCCCTCTCCCAAACTTTGTTTGAGAGAAAACCCCTGGCACATACTTTAATCGGTCCTTTTGGAGTTCTGAGTTCAAATCTTGACAAATCATGACCAGCAAAATCTTGAGTTGCAGCGCCTGGACGGTTATAGGTGTTGTCAAGCCGGCTCGGAATGTAAACAACAGCCCAATCACCCCTCCGTCAAATGGTGATAAATACACCAAATGTGACCTATTCAGGCTATAATATTACACTGATCAGCAACCTCCACACAATTACTTCGCATCAATACCAAACACTTCACAAAAAAACATTCCCATGGCCAGAATAAATAAAACAAGACTACACACCATTTTTACTAAGAACTATATTCGAAGCTGACAAAACAGAAGTCAATAATAGTGGTGTAACGCCTGACAGGCCCACCAAAATTTTTGAAATTTTTTGGAAATTTGGTCTGAGTATTCCTTGGCCATATACAACAACAAGTTCAGAGCCGTTTGTCTCTAAGGCGCACAAAGACTGGCTTTTTAGGGCTTGCGCAGTCCTCCCACTCCCCTTTGCAAATGTGAATGGTTGACCAATGTCAAACTGGAATAGTTAAGGCCCACTGGGCCCCTTACCTTTCAAGATAATGAATCCATAGCCCATTTCTTTGTGAGACAGTTCATTTGCCTACAATTCAGAGGGAAAAGACGTCCAATAAAACACATTTTTGAAAATTTTACCCTGTTCAAAGCACTATTGAGGCTATTTTAAGGTCCATAACTCAAAAATGAAAAGCCAAACTTTGTCAAATTTTATTAAAAGTAAAGCCCAATTACTTAGCATAAATATTCTCAAAAACTAGACATTTCTGTAAAATGATTTTATCTCCGGAGACTTACCTATGTTGGCGTTGGTGGTGAAAACCCAAATTTGTCAATTCACAACCATATGAGAGATAACGCACATTTGGTCTCAGTAGATCAAGCGGTTGCATATCCAAGCTGATGAAGTAAGATCCAAATATGCTACTGGAAGAAAACAATGAAATGGAAATCAATTTCAGTGGCCCACTCATGAGTATATTTGCACTACCCAGCTGTTGCATTATTTTGGACCCCCGATCCTACTCACCCGCACTATTCTCCCATTCTATTGATATAAGAGACCAGTTAAGCTCTTTAGCTTGACTGTCCATAAAATATCAATGATAATCAATGATTTTTATGCTCTTATATCACTAAGACAAGTCATACAACAAGCAAACACGGGGAATTCAAGGGTATATAAACGGACTGGAATTGATAAAATCTTCATAAGCCAGTCATTCACTCACTATGGACCACAGACACGAAATTAATCAGGAAAGGTGAGAGGAAACGACAATATACCACTGGAAAACCAGGTCCCATCAAACACACAAGTCAACAAAAAGAGAGAGGCAAGACCACCCCAGTTTTTTCTTAGATGCATGGATT
>JARFOD010159089.1:0-12090 GCA_031763545.1 Mopalia muscosa | reverse complement strand
TTCAGCAGAGTGGCGCAGTGGAAGCGTGCTGGGCCCATAACCCAGAGGTCCGTGGATCGAAACCACGCTCTGCTAAATATAACGTTTTTTAATTACACTTTTCCAGCCTCATTTGATGATAGACGATTGACATATTATTTTTAAAATTTGTTCATTTATGAGTGAATTTTCAATATTTGTATTCGTTAATCTTTACCATATCGAATATAGCTGATTTTTAAGATTTTTTCTTTGTAATTTAAAGTTTAACATCCAGAGAGTATATGCTCATGAAGTGAATGTTTATACAATTATGGCTTTCTAATAGAACCATAAGTACATGGTACAAAGGTATGTTTTCATATACCTTTGGGTTGCGTCTGCTTTACAGTTAAACATAAATGACCGCCATAGTAGTTATTACATAATTCGTCTATGTGTTACACATTAGGGAATCTTATAACTGGTTGGATATGACGAGAAACGCCTAGGAGCAGAGGCTAGCAGCGTATGCAAATTAATGATTTGTTTATATACTGAGTAACAGATAAATATAGTTTGCGTCCATTTACTCTCTTAATTTTCTTACATAAATGTGACAAAGAATTGTGGAAGGATCGGTCTACAACAAGTAGAGTATAATATAATTTTATATATATATTTCTGACGCAAGAATAAGCCATACGATCACCAAGTGATTATCTTTGCATTATGTTCATGTAAAGCATTAAGCAGAGTGGCGCAGTGGAAGCATGTTGGACCCATAACCCAGAGGTCCGTGGATCGAAACCACACTCTGGTGGAGATAACTTTTTTTTAATTAGAGTTTTCCAGCCACATTTGACGATAGACGATTGACATTTTATTTTTTTAATTTGTTCATTTATGAGTGAATTTATTAATATTTTGTATTCCTTAATCTTTACCAGATCGACGATACCTGATTTTTAAGATTTATTATTTGTAATTTAAAGTCTAACAACCAGACAATATCTGCTCATAAAATAAATGTTTACACAATTGTGGCTTAATGATAGAATCATGCTGACATGGCACAAAGGTCAGTTTTCATCTACCTTTGGGGTGAATTCGCTTCACAGTTAGCCACAAATAACCGCCATAGAAGTAGTTGAATAATTCATCTATGTGTTACACATTAAGTAATCTTATAACTGGTTGGATATGACGAGAAACGCGTAAGAGCAGATGCTAGCACCGTTTGGAAGTAATTATTTTGTTTAAACACTGAATAACCGATAAATAGTGTTTCCATCCATTTACTCTCTTAATTTTCTTACATAAATGTGACAAAGAAACCTGGAAGGATGGGTCTACAACAAGTAGAGTATAATATAATTTTATATAAATATTTTGACGGAAAAATAAGCAATACGATCAGCAACTGATCATCTTTGCATTGTAATCATGGGAAGTATTCAGCAGAGTGGCGCAGTGGAAGCGTGCTGAGCCCATAACCCAGAGGTCCGTTGATCGAAACCACGGTCTGCTAAAGATAACTTTTTTTAATTAAAGTTTTCCAGCCTCATTTGATGATAGACGATTGACATATTATTTTTAAAATTTGTCATTTATAAGTGAATTTTCAATATTTGTATGCCTTAATCTTTACCAAATCGACCCTAGCTGATTTTTAAGATTTTTTATTTGTAATTTAAAGTTTAACATCCAGAGAGTATATGCTCATAAAATGAATGTTTATACAGTTATGGCTTTATAATAGCACCATAAGTACATGGTACAAAGGTATGTTTTCATATACCTTTGGGTCGCGTCCGCTTTACAGTTAAACATAAATGACAGCCATATTAGTTATTATATAATTCATCTATGTGTTACACATTAGGTAATCTTATAACTGGTTGGATATGTCCAGAAACGCGTAGGAGCAGGTGCTAGCAGCGTTTGTATGTTAATGATTTGTTTATACACTGAGTAACAGATAAATAGAATTTCCGTCTATTGCTTTCTGTCTCCTCTCTAGTTCTCTTCTAGTTCTCTAGTTTTCTCCCTTTTTAACCTTCCCGAAAACGTCTGTTAAACGGACTTATTTCAATTGGTTAAGCCAATTATGTACTAAAGAAACATACTGTTGTCTATAGTATTTGATTGACAACTTTACTGCTACCAAGCGACAGGCGGTGTCTCTAGGCTCATGCCACCCCAAGTGACTTACTGATTCGAATGAATGTAATATAACTTTTTAACTTACATCTAGTAAACTGTCAGAAAATAAAAACTATTCTGAAATTCACTTCATAACAGGGACCCGAACGATGTAGCTGCGGCAATCCGTCATTATATAAGTGAAGTTCCATTTAGTTTGACGTAAAAATCGTTACAATATTTTTTTAGTATCATTTATTCTCATATAATATCGACTGAAAGTCAATAATTTTCTCTGTAGCCTTTTGTCCCTGTACATTTTTTGTTGATAATGCTCTCAAGGTTAGTTAAGGACAAAGATTCATTTCAATCCTGAAATTGTCTCCCTTGACGACTCGCCAATCTGCGTTAGAATGCGGACCTGTTCTTCAAGCCCTGTTTATGACACATTGCGATGAGCTAAAACATACGACAACTAATCATAACTGAGCACATGCCACAAAACACCTAACACAGATCATAGTCTAGACGCAACTCACTGTCGTAAGAGAGCTTATATCACTTACGCTTTCTTGGAACTACTTACGATCAGTTGCGATTGGTCATAAAAAGTAGATTGTTTGTTTGTGTGATTGAAATTGAAGGTCGTACTCAAGGGTATTTTACTGGTATGACGACGGGTTTTCCACTTTACACTGTTCCTTGCCTAATACCGGTGGCTGAAACCTCCGTTATTTCTGGACTCACATCGTGTGACTTTCTTATATACCAGATGGTCGACAGACGGACTCGATCCCGTGAGCGGTTCATCGAAGTAGAATAAGTCAGGTAAGTAAATTCTCAATCGAGGAGAGACTAACTTACACTTTCTAAGCAAATACACAGAATGCCCAAGTAAAAATGTTTATATTGTGCATATGAAACATTATGCTCAAACTGAAAACTGAATTTTTGAATAAATGTATTTATATTTAATATTCAAAGTTTGGGGGGAAAAAAGAAACCGTAATACTGAGCAATCAAGATTCTGGCTATAATGTTGCCAATTTCCAACCACGAATTGTTTGAATCCTTTTCACCAGCTACATGTACATGGTATGTGTATTTTTAAAAAATTCTGTATATATGTCATACGGCAAGGAACAACTTAGTATGGATAACAACTTCTTGATTTATTTCACACAATCGTTATTGTGTGATAGTATTGTTATCCATACTAAGTTGTTCCTTGCCTTATGATACTTCCAGCTTCTAAATGCCACTTAAAGAAGCTGTATATATGTCTTTCTTCAATCCTCTTTCCCATTCGATTAATGCTTATCTTATTTCGATCCAGAATTAAAGACGTAACATGCAGCGACAACGTCAAGGTTCTATTTCGGAATGATCGTTTAACCTTATGTACAAGCTGTTATATGGACGTTAACATATTCTAACTGCGACAGTGGTTGAACATTTATCGTTCTTGATTCTTTTTTAAGAAGAGAGCAACACAAAGCTTGCTGTAATGATTATTGCTGATAACTCATTCATGTTTGTCTGATTGCAAACGGTGTTTCGTCTTTTTAAACTTGTAAAAGTCCTTGAATACACCCAAAAGGAACTGAGTGGACTCCGGTTTCAGTCTCGACAGACAAGGCATGAGAGTTGAGAGTGCCTTTTGAGCCCAACTGAGCACAAATCCTGCCCTTCGCGCGAAGTATGTACGTCATCGAGGCGTCTCATGATTGTGATCATAAGATATAAGCCACTGATGGATAATCATTTTTGGTACTGCCAACGTTTTAAAAATATTGACCTTTGTCGTGTGATTTTGGAGTAAATCTGTTACATTCACAATAGTCAGAAAAACCTTGGGTTGATTTACACTAATCTCATAGGATTCAGAAATTACTGACGACGTTTGATTGATTGCGCTGGAAAACTGAGAAGCTTGATATATATAATTTCCAGCTTCATGTTAAGCTTTTAATGCTATACATGTCCTTGGTACTTTTAAGCACAATTAAAACTTTCACAAACAAATTGGCAGTAGATTCATCTTCGTTTCGTTCACCACATGGCACTTTTCTTTTGGAGAAACCAACTAACGTGGGCGTGACGATAAGTGAATTGTTAACAAGCGATACGTTTTTAATGAATGCAATCAAGAGCTACTTATGCCGTAACGTTTATATAATGTAAATAAATCAAGACAGTTTTGTTTTAAAATACTTGTTTATTTTTAAAACGCTACAATACGCAAAGAGCATATTATATGAATTCAATCAAGTTTTTAGTTTCGAAGTTGAACTCTTTAATAACAGTGTGTTGAGAATTCCCTCCATCACAGTCGTTCCTGTAGCTGTATTTCTTATAATCGCTTTCAATACTTCCGCTTTAGTCATCGTAATAGTAATTCCTGCGGCCACGTCTGCCGTAGAACCGGTCACCACTGTAACTGCTATCATAGCTTTCGTAGCTATAGTCTCGGCTGTCGCGACTATCAAACCTAAACCGTCTATTGCCACCGGTTCGTCTCCTTAAATTGCGACCACCTCTCCTATTTTGTCTCCTACTTAGTCTCCTATTTTGTCTCCCACGTTGTCTCCTAACTTGTCTTTTCACTATTTCGTGAAGTCCGTCATTTTCAGGGCTGGCCCCACTCTCTTTACCATCGTCGCCTGTTGAAAAAAAAAAACCATGACAAATACAGAGTTTTTCATTTAGGAAATAGCTTTAAGCGAATATAATATTTTGGTTATTATTAAGAAAATTAAAGAACAATTATGCAAAAAATATGTCAAGATTCAATATCATCATATGTCTGTCCGATGACGCAACGGTGAGAGCGATATAGTTAATAAACGTAGCCTTTTATTGCAAAAGATTGTAATTGTTGGAGGGCAATCTTGTAAACGGGCTACATATATGTATCTAGACAGTTCAGAGTATTTATTTATTTATTTATTCACAAAAAAATAACCAAAAGACCATACAGCTCCAATTACAGGCTTCGAAAAACAATATATACAATGCATAGGCGAGGTGTTAACAAGTGCAATAAATTATTTATATAAAAAAGTAGATTGTATATACTATGCATTCATTCACTGTTAATAAAAATGCCTAGAAACATGTGTTTTAAAGGATGCTGCCGATTGAAAAATGTCAATGTTTGCGTCCAGACTAAAAACATTACACATTTTTAAAGTTCTCGATACAAATGAGTGTTTTCTTAAATTTATCCTACTAAAAGATTCATGAAATAAAACAGAATTTCTAGTTTTTCTGTTTGGCACTTGAAAAGGGACACTTTTTAACAGATACGGACACCAGGCACCTATGGATATAATTGCTATGATGAACTTAAAAATGAAAAACAATACCAGATGCTTTGTAGTTGAATGCATGAATTGATCCAAATCGTGAATACGCATATATTTTTAGTGAGCTAAAATTGGCCTGCGATACATGGGAGGATATTCTACTGGATTATCCTCAGGACATGTTGGCAATTAAATTCTTGCATTTGGGATATCTCCACCTGGGTCAAGGAGCAGAACTACGGGATTCTATTGCCAGGTGTCTCCATCTTTGGAAAGAAACTACACCTCTATATGGGTAAGTATGGAAAAGGTGGCTCATTCTTGAAACCTATGGCACATCCGCACTTAGACGGATGAGAGTGTCAGTCTAAACAGCTGAACCGTTTCTAGTTAAAATAAAGATCACATATTCATATTGGCCGGCAGGATTTGACTTTTGGTGATCCTTTTAAAACCAAAGCAATGCCGCTGAAATTTGAAAAGAAATAATAATAATAAATGGTGTAGGAAACGGTAGACATCTTCTAGATTTGGCGTCGACAATAGACACATTGAAACGTTCTGATGTTCTGTTTTGTTAAACTTTCCGTAAAGCGAGGTGTACGAATAATGAAAAGGTTGGTAACCGATGCCTCTTCCAAACTATATGTAACCCATCCGAATCTATAATGTTTTGTTACCGTAAATTAAATACATTTTAGTATACGTTAAGGCAATATTAACACATAGGTGTGTTACTTCGTTAATCGGGTCAAGCGGTAAGCCATTGGAACTGATCCGAGCTAAAAAACGAGTCTCTTTGTGTTCAACAATATCGATGACATAAAATATCTTAGAGCCATGCAATAGATTAGATTCTTTCAGCAAGAGCGCCACATGTTTGTTGTCATGTTCCCGTCTGGTTTCATTCACAGATATGTTTTGGGTATATATGCTTTTGCCCTGGAAGAGACCAACTTTTACGAAAAAGCCGAGAAAACAGCCAGAAAGGTAGAGTTTTACTGTTTTGGCATTATGTCTTTTCAATGTCACACATTCAAAAAACTTTCTTTACACACACAGTAGTCCTCCAATGTACTGCGCATGTCACCCCGGACGTCATGTGATCGTCGCACATTTATCTGGTAAAAATAATTAGTCACTCGGCATTCTCTAGTGAATTCATTTACCATCTATCAACGGTTAGGAGCATGATGTACACGTAATTAAATTTGGTTGGTTGGTTATAGGATTTGTGGCGTTTTCCATCCTTTTGGATGATTCACGCCATAATTAAATTTGTGTATCGTATAAATTCGCTATTATTAATATAATGAGCATACGTCAGTTACGGTATTGCTGGACCCCTTGGTAGATTTTCAGAAGATTTGCAGAAGAATATAAATCTGTACCATATTTTTGGAAAGTTTAAATACTCAGGCTAACAGGAGTGTCGATGTGGTGAAAATCGAATCACTGTTTTTTTTCAATATTACAAAATAAGCGAGAGAAAAAAACAGATTGCATTTTTCACGGTTTATTTCTCGAAGTGCAACATTGATAAGACTTAATAAATCAGTTTACTTAGCAAAATAGTCACAAAACTAGTAAACAATGTCTCATTTTGATAAAATTTTGATTAAAACGAAGCTAGTTGATTTTTTGTCTATATTGAAAGCTTTATAAAATGTCAAATACAACATTCGGGATACATTTAAAAAAATCAAGGACTAACTTTTTAAAAACGAGACATTGTTAAGTTGATCACATTGTGCTGTTTACAATGATACAAACGTGACGTTTCTAACTTTCTACCATGAAAAATCTTCTATAAATATGCATTGGACGTTGTAGAGTCTGCTTAAAAATGAAGTGCTAGAAATATGCAATTAAAGTATTGCGACTTGAAGATATAGTCATGGGGAAACTGAATCATAGGGTTTCAATTTAACTTATTGTAATAAGAATTATGAATTATTATTTTCATCAACATATAATTTAAATACCTAGGCGATTACACAAATCGGTTTATTTTTAGCATAAGGGGTCCAGAAAGACCTAAATAGGCCTTCGACGAACTGAATATGCATCTGTGCCTATGACATTACTTTCTCTGTAGGCATTTAGCAGAAGGCTAAAACAGATATTTCTTTATCTTGACATACGCTAGAAAAATAAAAATTATCAAAGCATTCCTTTATTTGCCTCTGATCATTATCTCATTTCCATCCAATCAACAGTTCTCTTTGAATGTTTTCAGGCTTTGGAAATCAACAGATCAGACGCGTGGTCAACCCACACATTGACTCACGTGATGGAGATGGAAGGACGATCGAAAGAAGGAATTCAATTTTTGGACTCCACCGTTAATGATTGGACGGTGGGTGACACAATAAACATTGTTTAATTCACATGCTCTGTTTGGTCTCTGGATAGGGGACAAATGGTTCAATAAAGCAATATTCCAACCATAACTGGCACTAAAACAAATTTAATGCTGCTAAGGCAAATGCCATCTTTCCTAAGGTCGTGCGCCTCGATTCAAGGAAAATAACCGTGTGTCCCATCAAACATAAAATATTAGTTTGGTGCTATTTTTCAGGATTGGTTTCCAAAAGCCCCTGCTGATTGATTGTTTGTTTATTTGATTGGTGTTTAACGTCGTACTTAAGGGTATTTCACTTATATGACGACGGGCACAAGTACAGAACATCATAAAAAAAATCTGCCTCCAGTTACCCTTTAGCTCTGCAAACACAAGGGCAACAGAAAGCAGCCTCTTTTCTAGCCTCTTACGATCGACCGAGGAAGCCAAGGGAGTATTCTGCAGGGCCATGGCCCAACCGCTCTCTCACAGGGGCTGCTGATTGAATACGTTTACGTTTTATATATATTGTTCGAACAGAGGCGGCATCTAAAATGACCAGACGATAGGGTTCAGTAGCGTGTAACTGTATTCGGTTACATGAAAACTGTAAAGACCGAAAGAAAAAACACAATTCTAGCAATTGTTTACAGAAAGGTTGAAGATAATATACCGATCGAGAATGAATGATTGACAAATACAAGTACTTAATTACTTCAATGTAATTATTTGCCTTATTCTCTCACAATCGATTATATTCATATTCATTATATTCATTAACATTCAATACCTCTGCTAATTAATCCCACAAATATGTTTCGCTCGTGGAATACAAAACATGTCAAACAAACGAACGAGATAGCTCCTGCAGCTAAATTTACAGGACTTACCTAAACACTGTCAAGGGGAGGTAACTTGCTATAGTTTTCCACCTTGCTACAGTTTATCTACATGTACACCCTACAAATAATACATGACAATTTATTTCTCCTAAATTAACCGACGTTTTTTTACGGATTTGTTAAACACTGTAAATATCTCACCCTTAAACATCTTATCTAAGGTGTATACATTCAACTGAACAGAGAATTAGGCCTTCTGACTTGGGAATACAAGCATTAATTTGACCGGTGCACATGTGTTTTACCCTGGCCTACATCTACCATTTATTTTAAATATCCAAATATACATTTCCTGACTACATATTATAATACTAGTATAGCGCAATGCCTTAGACTAGGCCATCATACCTGCAGGGTAAGCCGCCGTGGAACAAACTACGAAAAACCAATAACAGCTGAAAGTTCAGCTAAACACAGCTAGAGGGCGTCCATAGTTCCATGTTCCTCAAGAACTGTGCGCACGCGCCCCGCAGGGACAGATACTTCCACAATAGTATAACAATATATTTCTCTTGTCACAAGCTCATGTTGGCAATCCTTATATTTCTTTTGTTAACATATTGCTTTACAGAAATGTGACATGATCAAGGGTCATAATTACTGGCACTGGGCTATATACAATGTTGAACTGGTGAGTAAAAACACCATTGCTTTTGTTTTGCTGGAACTGACGGTTTTAGATAATAATCTCGTATGCAAATCACACACATTTTAGAAATTGACATTTTCTGCTTAATCGGTTTATGAATTTTGAGGCCACAGGGCATATTGATGTTTCAGTCCCATCATTAAATTTCTCAACCATGTAGGGGCCTAGCATTGAGTGATTATATTCGTTTTGAGTGGAACGAAACTAGTCCATTCACATAGAAGAGCGTTCGTGTCGTTATCAGCTGTTTCTAAACTGATCATTGATAACATGAACCAAAACTTGGGCAAGTTCGAATAGGCTACATTTATTAAGTTCGGGCTGCTTGATCGAAGCGCTGATTAATTGAATACACATTTATATGACGAAACGTCCTGTTGAAAGTATGTTTTGTCCCCATTGTAAGCGATATAATCTGGTATAGGCAATTAAATAATCGTCTTGCGGGCAATTGGACCTAATGCAACAGACATTTGATTAAAACTGTCGCCGCCTTGTCTCCAACATATGGGATAAAGTCGTCTGTCACTTAAACGAGGATCTTGTTGTTGTAGTGTGATATTGGATACATTAACGCAAATTATACTGTCGACGTTCAGCATATAACAACTGTATGAATTCACCAGGACAGATGCAGATCGATGCAAATCCTTTTAAATTTACTAGCATGTTCAGTTATTCTTACTTGAAAGCTTTTTCAATTTTATGTTTACCCACATAATACATTTAAACGTTTGTTCAGCAACTTGACTTTTATTGTTACTATGGTTAAGTATATATATTGATAATGGTTTAATACACTTAAATACAGAAACTTAGCATGCCTATCGTGACGTTTCTCGAAATTGTGCGTTTGGTTTACTATATCATGTTGTTCAATGGGAACCAGATATTAATGACTTGCCACGTGACTTTATGGGCGTGGGTTATTCACAAAGTTGCCTTGGAAAGCTTGATGATTATAAACTGAGCATAGTGTTGTCGTTTGGATATCTGCTGAGACACCCTTGAAGTCCATGTCTCAACATCCTCGGCCATTTCCGTACTGTAAATAATCTCTGATGGAAAGCGGTATACTAGTAATTTATACAAATCTGCGGAGTATATTTTTACTGGTCGTCATATTTCAGCGTTCGTGTTAGCCACAGGGCCCCGGTTTCATTGATACCGTCTTTGTATAAATACAAGATAAAGTGCGGACACTTTGGGGTCGACCAAATGTATACTGTTGTGAAATTTAACCTATTTAAATGCACTTATGACATAAAACCATAAATACCACGTGTTCGTGTGAGACAAATAGTTCATCTTCAAACCCTAACACAGACTTGTGATATATGTTATTTATAATTCCCAAATTTTTTTTGCAAACACAAAATGTCTTTTTTTTCTTCTCCAATTCAGCCTACGGATGATGTTTACAGTTAACTGTTATTGGATAATGTGAACAAGGCCATCGACATTATCCAATCTTGCGCTTCCACGTCGTCAAAAAAGGGATATAGTAGATAATAATACTACTGAAGATGAGCTATAGACAAGGGTAGGCCTACAGGCTAGCTCTATATTGGTCTACGTAGTAAGTTATCATTTGCATACTACCAATACGTATTGGCACTATGAAAAATGACAACGTAATACGTAGACCAATAACGCTAGAATCTGAATGCCTTTACACGGTGTAGGTTTGGCTGTCTGTAATGTGTAAAGACCTGAAATGGTAAGACTGCTCAAAATATTCTTGTTCTATTCGCGCAGTTTGGTGAGATTTGTGGGTCAATCTGTGTGATGAACACAGAAAAAAACCCAAAGAGGAAATGAACACGGGGATTTTATCACCTTAAGGCGTCAAAAGGGAAATGACGTCATTCGTTGAAAGCATAATTTTCTGTGTGAACTTCTAATTCCAGAATGACCACCAGGGGGCTCTGGATATCTTTGATAGTGAAGTAAGTGTTGCATTTTTTATACCACATAGTAAAACGTGTCGTTGTCCATCGTGGTGCTTTATCACGAAGAAAATATTTTCTAAAAAAGTGTATAGTGTAGATGGTACACAATACATAGAATCCAGGATTGGAAGTCTTTTTCTTCTTAACTTTATTGACGTAACAAATACGTAGTAAGCACAATGGCTTACGTACAACAATGATGTAACATTTATAGTTCACATATAACATATTTACACAAACGAAATCGAAGAATTGAATGATATGGTAATCACAACAGTAATATATGATATGTTGTATATTAATATAGATATAATATAAAAAAGAAAATATTATAAATACAGAAAAAATATTGAAATTAGAATGAATAAAAAAAGTAAATTAATTAATAAATAGCAGGTATTTACGGTTTAAGTTGCGCTAAATGAAAAGTGATCGGGTAGTGTAGGCCTCTTTGGGTTAAACAGCTTTAGCACATCAGGCAAGTCGTTTAGAAGAGGCAATAAAATCACAGGCGGATCGAGAGATGAAACAGTTATGGGACACGCTCTTCTTCTGAGAACCATATAGTAAGATGCACGTACTTATATTATAACGACCACTATTTTGTATGGCAGTTATTGAGACGTCTCGCTGTGTATTATGGCGAGGGCAATAGGTAATAGGTAATGATCTGCAGTTTCGGAATGTGAACCACAAGAACATCTCGAGATTGGAGCCTTAGTTTGTCGCAAAGGCCAAAGTTGGGAGGGCGGGGACCAAATTTATAAAGGAGAAATAAGTTAATCTAGGAGGTGTGTGTGCGAGGGTGGGGGTGCGTACGTGTGTGTGTGTG
>JARFOD010159088.1:0-26026 GCA_031763545.1 Mopalia muscosa | reverse complement strand
AGAAATGGCAAATGCAAGCAAACAATGTGTATATGGCTTATATATAGGCCTAACTAACAATGGATAGTCATGGGAGAAAGAGCAATAGTGACAGTATGTCTTTCAATATCCATTAGCCATTTTTCTGATGATGGAGATAGTTACCCCCCGAAAGCTTAGAAAATATAATTTTGTAATTATGTATCAAATATTTTTCGTCGCTCTTTCACTTTGAGTTTAGTTAAAGCACTACATACCGGAATATTCATTATTCTGTATATGATGACATGGTTAGGGGTCGTATAACACCCCCAGACCAGTATGAGGTCTATCCTTTGAATGCTTTATTCTACAGAAAATACAACTGGAATACAGACGTAGCAAACACTGCTAAACATATATGTTATTTACTTTTATTGTGCGTCTTTGTTGATCGATCTATTGATTGTATTGATTGATTTATTTCGTTTAAGGTCAATTCGAAAAGCCCGGTGTCTGCCCATGGCAGTTTTACCAAAACCGGAAGGAAGGATGTGGCAACGCTTGTAACACCGACATCGATTGTATGGGATTGGAGAAATGTTGCATAAGCAGATGTGGAAAATCTTGTCGTTCCCCATGTTTCTTTTACCGTAACGATTCTCGCAGGAGGCCGGCACCACCGCGAGATCCCGCGTGGACGATGCCATATTTCTGTGGAAGGCAATGGGAAATGTCAAAACGTTAACTATACCAGCTAAAGGACAACCATACTGTTCGGATTAATTTTGAAAATTGGATATTTGCCTTACTTGAAGAATAACAGATTAATTTAATTTCAATTTAAACAAACCTTCAACTGTGTTAAGAAAAGGAATGGAAGAAACAATGAATTTTACATTAGATGTCCGGCACAATTAAGTAATTAGATGGCGCGTTAAACTCTAGGAATTGTATAAAGTAGAAACAATAAAGGCGTTTTATTTATTTTACTCATTGGATTGACTATGGTTAATTTTCCTTTCAGTATCAAGTTAAAAGTATAAATGTTATGTTATGGTAGATACCAAACAGAAAGAAAACCAGCAGCGATTTTATTTATTTACAATATTTATTGTAAAATAACAACAACAATAACAGTGATATACAATATTGTTTTCAATGGCAAGAAATACAATCGGAGGTAAGCGATAATAATAATATTAGGCATATATAAAGTAACTTACGTTTATATAGCATACAATGGATCAGCTTATAAACCTGCCTTATAGTTGAGTCCAAGACGTTGACTTCAAAAACCGGTCTGTTATGACAATCTGCAACTTCTTCGACGTCCACAGCAAATCCTTAGTTACCACGTTCCAAGGTATAAAAATACGGAATTCTTCCGATTAGATCCACATCAGCGCGATCGCCTAATCTTCAAAGTGACGGGCGTCGAAAATAATTCTCCTCAATAGGATAATTAACAAAAAGTCCCTTGTTGGGTATACCGGTATTAATCTCCTCATAGAGATATCCAGGCTAGGTTAAAAATTCAAATGATGTTCAAATGCTGTCCAATTATTTGATCAGTTTACATATCTCTGGTTTGTGACTGATGCCTCTACAGTGCATGGTGAATGGTTTTGACTGATCCCCCTATCATGAAATCAATCTCACTTATATATAGGGAGATGCAAAAGTTTCCAGATTTAATTTTAGAATAACAACCATAGAAAACTTTGGAAAACCTAATTTTACCCAATCAAAATATTTCAATACAATAAGTTCTTGGTCAGAGAAACTACTAGATTATTTTCTTACATAACATGCCTGTAAATAAACAAATGAATGACCCGATGATAACTGGGTCAAACTACTGGAATATTCAGCAGAAAAAGACTGGGCCAAATGGCAACATTGTACACTATAGACAAAACTTTGTGTATGTATATACAGGTATAAGAATCTATTTATAGCAAATGACTTAAAATCACATCTTGATATCACTGTGTAATATTCTTTTTTTATTTGAGCTTTATAACACAGTTTATGATTATTTAATAAACATGTATTATGACAGTTAACAGAGATAATTGCCATTTTAGAGGGTTTTTCTCAGACACTGACTGGTAGCCGCTGGTTCGTGTCATACTTAACAAATCAGCAACCGTATACACGTCATGTGACTGCCTTTCCATGTGACTTGGCTTTCAAAATGGCGGTCGGTAGGAGAAAAGTGTGGACAGTTAATAATGTTGCTAAATGAATTACTTTGTACGAAAGCAACCCCTGCCCGTATAATACGATATTTAAAAAAAAAAACTATAAGGAAAAAGTGTTGAAGAAGCTAGTTATACAAAGAATGGCTGAAGACTTAGAAACAACTGGTAAGTAATTTATCTTTATACCATGCTCGAGAACAGTGAAACTCAGTTTAAGATTGGTTTATTTATTTACCATAAAATATCGTAAGTGAATAAATTTAATATTGGGTTATTCACTTGACATTAAAGTGAATAACCCAATATTAAAGATCACCATAACTATGATGCACTGTGGTTAAACTAAACTGAGTTTCATTGTCTCCAGCATGGTTTTAATACAAATTACTTACCAGATGTTTGTAATTCATCAGCCATTCTTTGTATAACTATAGCTTCTTCAAAACTTGTTCTTATAAAATATGGTAAGTGAAAAATTCTCATCATAACTTAGACGCACTGTGTCTAGTTTAGTCTCTGGCTCTGGCTCTGTTTTGGAACATCTATCTGGATATCAACGTCTGTGGGCCGTCAACAAAGCAACTGCGCTGAAGACAGTGTAGAAGCGCCTTTGAAAAAAAACAATATTGTACAGAAACCGCCCAGCGAGCCGCTGTGGTGCCTCTAACGCGCATGCGTGATTCCCACGCTGTTCATGCGCGTTAAAGGCACCGTGGGCGGCTCGCTGGACGGAAACACAATGTGGCTCTGTTTTGGAGCAATTATCTGGATATCAACGTCTGTGGGCCGCCAACAAAGCAACTGCGCTGAAGACAGTGTAGAAGCGCCTTTGTAAAAATAAATATTGTACAGAAACCGTCCAGCGAGCCGCTATGGTGCCTCTAACGCACATGCGTGATTCCCACGCTGTTCATGCGCGTTAAAGGCACCATGGGCGGCTCGCTGGACGGCTTCTAGCAGGACGACAGACCAGAGCGGATAAAAAGTGGCGTAAATGCTTTATATTCTCCTTATTACTTGTATTACTTACAGTACAGTACCTTGAACTATATGATAGAGCGATAAGGGGGAAAGCAGAGCAGCCAAGGGCGCGGAGAGAGAGAGATAGAGAGAAATGGCAGGTTAACAACAGAGGCTTGAATCGTATTTCTGTAATTTTACATCGCTAATGGGCGATTCCCAGTCTTGTTTGGCATATAAAATGTGTCAAGAAGTTCAACATATCAAATAGTATTGAACAGTCCTGATTGAACCCACAACAGCCGGTTAGTGAAAAAACTGGAAATGACACAGTTATCGCTACATAATGCTTCATTGTTTGATGAACTATTAAAGCCCCGTCTAAACGATCATACAGTTGCCAAAGCATCGTCATACATTTGTTTGGCGGTGTTCTGGACAAATGTATGATCGCCTTGACGGCTCACTCAACAAGGTTGAACACGGTCAAACATTCATTACGATACATTGTATGATAAACTATTAATTAACTATATACATCTACTTATATCCGTGTTTCTTTTTTGTAAAATAACCATCGATTCAGCTGTTTTTGTTGAGAGATTTTTAGTGCCATTCGCCGACTAAACTGTGTATCAGGCGACTTTTGCAAATTATGGTTTTTGTCGATACAAAGTTTTGCCAGTCGACGGATCAGGAACTTTTTACGAACGAAGCAGAACGAATGGTTAGCTTTAGAAAATGACAACATATTCATACCACGTGACAACAGCATCTTAAAATACCCAGCCATTAAAAGCAAAAGGTATACATGCTCGACCCAACCAATTCCGTTGGCATCCTTACTTTCTACATCACTCAGTTTTTTTTTATAAAGTTTCTAAAATCTAAAAAAGTTTCTGCCAACATCAACAAGTCAACAGATTCCTTGAAACAGACTGTAAATGTTAAAACAAAAATAATACAAAAAGAAACGGTTCAATGAAAATAAAGTAAACAGCAACCATATAAATTCCAAGAATAAAGACACATTGATTTGATCAAAGCCGGAAGCAGTCTAACCCTCATGTCTTCATACAACCCGCTTACTAAACCAGATCCATTTTTACTGTAGTGATATTCACTAAAACGATGTAAACTGTGCGGTTGTAGCCAAACAAATTACAGCTGTATAAATACACCGGGACTATGTTGTAATGTCATGGAGCTGTAGGCCAATGCACTTTGATTTTTAAAGATGCTATCTAATTTCGTTATTCTTAAAATGTGTTTCCATTAAAGGTTGATCCACATTACACATATTCCAATTTATAAGCAGCTGGAGTTTTCGCATCTGTGCCTTAAAGAATTAAGGGCGCCATCTTCTGACTGTTCGATAGTGATGGCGCTGGGTTATCTCAAAGTTCCCAGTCTGCGTTGAAAAGTCGGAGGTGAAGTTTGAAAAAGTTTGAAAAATTTGAACAAGGTACCCGGAAGTAAATTATATAAAACAGAATTAAAGCGATTTCATTGCCCGATCGTGTAATGAAGAGCATAGGTTCAATCCCGTTTCCACGAGACCACCGATGAAATCTAATCTATGCTGTGTATGTCTTTAATAGTTTGTGTTATTTTCTAAGTACGCAAAGCCCGGCACAAACGAGCCCTCCCCCCACCCCCTCCCCAATAAATCGCTTCGCATGCCCCTGTCTAAGACAAAAAGTATACATTCTAAACGTTATTCGCGGACCTACCTCGAGATGTCATCCGGAGATTCCAGCTCTAAGGTATCAGCTCTAAGATATCACCTAGCCATCTTTTCGCTTGTTATCTCCTGTTTTTCGGAATTCTTATTCCAGTGTGGAAATGAAATACTTTAGATTTGTCAAATCACAAGCTTTATAAATCAAAGAAAATGACAATTTAAAAAACATAGTCCTGACCTTCTGGTTGAAGTCAAACACAGAAAATCATGCAAGTGGTATATATTACCATCGACAATGGGTGCCTTGGGTAGGCGGTTTTAAAAAGTGTTGGTAGTAGTAGTAGTAGTAGTATTAGTAGCAGTAGTAGTAGTAGTAGTAGTAGCAGCAGTAGTAGTAGTAGTAGTAGTAGTAGTAGTGGTGGTGGTGGTGGTGGTGGTAGCAGTAGTTGGAAAAGTAGTTGTAGTATGTCATTACTATATTTGTGTCATATTAATACTCATCTTTCTTTGTATTATTTGTTGTGATTATGTGTTTGTCTGCGTGTGTCTATTAGCCAAAAGAAGACTATATCAGGAATAGCATTAACTTTTCAACAAATTTAAAGAAGGCCAAAGAAAGCCTACATTTATTTTTAAAAAAAATTTTCCTAAACATCTTTTTAAAAAATACGTTGGCCCAGAGTAACCGACGCAGCAGTTTTGTTGTAACTAATTCACAGTAAATCTAATTCCCGTACGGCCGAACATCTGTTGACAACCTTTCGATTCACTTTTCACATCTACCACTTGTTTCGGTATTTTCCATAATAATCTAATTTTTCTAACTATTAAAACAGCTTTTATCTGACCTGTGTTGTTACTGATTATATATTAACATAGGTGACATATGGAAGCCGGCATAGGCTGACGTTCATGGTATGTAAAACACAACTAAGTGCTGACTCTTACAACGCACAGCCGTATAGAGAGAATACTGTTTAATATGGATGAAGTAGGGCCATCGGCGTTTATATAAGAGATAAGCGGATTTAAATATATTCAAATTGATTATTTTTTAATTGATTTTACCCCATGAGACAAAATCCCTTTAACATTTTACAACCAGTATAAGGGGAAAGTTTTGGTGACAAGTCGCATATTAAACACAGTGTGTATAAATGCTTGTCATTTTTAATTTCAATTTTGGCTGCAACGTATCTGTAACACTTTATCACAGCGTAGTCTTTTGTAAACCCTAAAATCCAACTGGCATTGCTCATGAAAGACACATCACGAATTTTTATGTAAAATTCATCTATATAATACCACTTGTTTCAGTATTTGCCGTTAAAAACTAATTATTCAAAATATGAAAACACCTTTGAAAACGGTATAGTGTGATAGACGTGCTCGCCATACGTGTCTGTAACAGATGATATTTGTATTAAAAATGTTTGCGGTGATCTCTTGAATATGAATGGGCTTGTGGCATTTATAGCCCAGATGGTGGATGGATAAATACTATTTATGTTTCCATGCATGGATCAAACGTTTTTGACATAAAAGTCAAATATTTTAAAGGAAACAAATTCTTTTTAAATTTTTTATTTATGGTTATTTTTGTTTTGTTTGTGTATCGATATGTGTGATAGCTATAAACATTTGCATTCCGCTTTCTTTGTAACGAAAAACCACTTGTTATTTTTAAATGCTATATACACCCCCATTTTAATTTTACTTTCATTTGTTCAGTCATTCTTTTTTTTTTTTTTTTTACCGTATTTTTGTTTTATTCTCTTTTTTATAATCAATTGCATGTGTAAAGTCATCTTTTAAGTACATACGTTTCCAGAGTAATACCTTTGCTTTAATATATTTATTTGATTTTTGAGGAAAAGAAACGAGATAATGTATAGCGTGCGATACAATGATACAGTGCATTGCATCTAAGAATAAATGTATCTAAGATGACCATTCGAACATTTTATTGTCAAATTCTTTTGTGAGCGAAACTTTTATGTGTTGCTATACGTTTTGCCCAGACTCAAGTGGCAAAAATCGATTTTTTTTAAATGATTTTTTTTTATGTCTCAAAGAACTCTTTTCAATGTTCTTTAAAGTATGTTTGAATTAGCGTGTCTTATTGGCGGCTTGATAATGCGAAAATATTACTTTATGTACATGGTTCCAGGTACATTCAAATTCTTTTATGTAAAATCCATGTTTTCCAATACAGGCAGAAGGAGCCGACTCCATTGGGACAAAAGATAAGAACAACAGCTGTATGCTAATGAGCTTTGATGTGCAGGAATATCGCGGCGCAAGAGCGCGCGTGTGAGAACGTGCACAACCACGACAACGCGTACTCAACTCCGGCGTTTGGTTGGCTGCGCGCTGGAAATATGGGGGTTAAAGTCACCTCTGCCCGGGCTAATCTTCTCGATGTGGAGTCATCGGGTACATAGCTGTGCAATATCATCGGTGCACATCTCGTATTTGTTGACGTTGAAGAGAATTCACTAGAAGACCTTTAATCAGAGTGGCACCAAGTGATGTAAAACTCATCTTTAAATGATGCTTAACATTTAACAAACTTTTTATTGAATTTATGAAGTTTGAGAAAAAAAAAAGGTTAATATAAACGTATTGATGTTCCTTGTATCATTTAACAAGAAAATTAACAAAATTTGTTTAAAAGCGCAAGCCACAATTAGGGCTATACATATAACAACATTCCATGCATAAATATTTTAAGAAATGTTAAAAATGAAATTGTATACATATATTTCCATATAAACTAATTGATTAACTGAATAACAATCTTTTTAAGAAGGCCTACAAATAGTAAACCCTATTTATTTCGGGGAATATTCCGCCTTTAACACGATTCGTAATTTTGCACTTAATTGAAAAGATAAAAGATCATACTCAATGGTATTTCACTTATATGACGACGGATTGTCCATTTTATACTGTTCCTTGCCTAAGTTAGGTGGAAACCCCGGATGGCACCTCGCAAAAACCATTCTCGAGATTACCGGAGGAATATTGTGTGACTCACTCATATACCTGATGGCCTAAAAACTCGAACCTGTGAACGATATATCGAAGTAGGATTAGTTGGTTGACACGCTAACCACTAAGCCAAGGCTGTAAATGTATGACAGCTTTAGATGCACCTTTTTTTTTAGAAATCATCGTTGTGTATATGAAATATCCTTGAGGGTGCCAATCAACGCCCATTAGAAATCCCAAACAGTCAAAAGCATGGAAGAAATTGTCGAGCAATTACCACTTTTAAGCAATCAATACTGGTCGGTTATGAAACAATATAACCGGAAATTACAGGTAAATTTTAGTTTATTTAAATTTAAATTTTAATTTTAATCAATCAATCCACCAATCCACCAATCAATCGATCAATTAATCAGCAAATTGACCAACCAATCAATTGCTCACTCACTCTGTAAAGCGATCGATCAATAAATTAATCAATCAATCAATCAGAAAATTGACCATCCAACCAAATCAATCGATGTATCGACCAATCAATCATTCAAACAACAAGTCGATCCATCGATCAATAAGTCGATCAACCAACCAATCAATCAACCAATCAATCAATTAGCAAATTGGCCAACCAACAAATCAATCTATGTACCAACCAATCCATCAATCAAACGAGCAGTCAATCAAACAATCAATCAATCAACCAATCAATCAATCAATCAATCAATTAATCAGTCAACCACAGAACCAACCAGCCAATCATTTAATCAATCAATCAATAAAACAATAAAAAATCAATCCATAAATCTGTAAATAAACCTAGCAACAAAGTAATCGATCTACCAATCAATCAATCAATCAATCAATCAATCAATCAATCAATCAATCAATCAATCAATCAATCACTCAAATCAGTATGTTATAAGAGCGTGCTTCTATCAATACAAGCTAAAAGAGTACGAACGTTTGCATAGATAATGCAAATGAAACCATGAGGAAGTATTCAATACAATAAAAGTTGTTAACTTGTTTGATGATTGTTGTAAAAAAACTCGATTCCAATATTCAGTTATTTTAAGTGCAGCACAAAGTGTTTAAGATAACTCATTTAACAATCACGCTGGATATATGCAGGTAAAATTTAGTATGCAAATCTCAATGGGCCAGTCAGTTGATTCTCGAGTCAGCTCACGTGGAGATGTCGATAGCTGTCAGATCTGAGATATCGACATACCTCCGCAGGTGCGCCGACTATATGGACTTCCTAATGTAAACACCTGAAAGGTATTATCAATGTGTTAATATCACGTAAATTTCAGCCCCAGTGTTAATGATGTCGATCTATTAAAGATGTCGTAAACATTTTTTCAATCAAACAAAAGCAGCATCAGAACATTCATGTGAAAAATATTGGCAATGTCACATTTCAAACACAAAGGAAACGAAGTGCAAAAGTTCAAATGCTTACTGCGCTCCATTATAATAATTTTAACAGTTTAAAATAACAGTTTAAATAATTGATCCTACTTTTATGCAAGTGTTCAATATATACCTTTCCAAAAGAAACAAAATCATTAACTATAAATACCAACACTGATATAATAGCGGAGAAAATTACATGCGGAAAAATGTATCTACATATGTATAATAAAAATGGTGTTAATCTATGTAAATATAAATGTTCAACTATACGCGTATATTATGTTTTGATATAAAAAAAATTACAATCCATAACGGGACTGTATGGGTTTTTTAGAAAATGATATGACTGTCTAGTGTCTACAAAACAGACGGGCTTGGGGAAAAGAAGGCTGGGGCCCAAACAAAGAATTAAGACGACAAAGAAAAAATATGAGAGAAAGAATTGGGTATGAGCTGAATCATCAAGCTTGATTGGTCTGCTATCGGAATTACAGCCATAATAACACAGGGAAAATCCCCACGTGGTTTCAGCCGAAAAAAAACATGTTTCGTGGTGGGCTATATGATTAATTTTTAAAACAAATAACTCATCACACACTTATATCCTAAATATAAACTGTTGATGCGTTTGGCGGAAATATTTCTGTATTGACAAAATAACGCCACGCATTTTTTGTGTAATTTCGCTATACATTGTTGTGTCTGGGATACTTTGTCTCTCTGTAATAGACGATAAGTGGCATGTAGAAAGTCCGCGCTTTAAGCATGTGTCATCGCAGCACATTACAGTCAGAGCTTTAGGATGCGTAATAGAGAGGCAGGCTGGATGGGGAATAAAGCTGACTGGATGAAGACTCGGCCAACAGCCGAGCCAGTCACAACCAACAAACAATAGGTAGTCGCGTGGCTCGCGTAGTAAATGGGCGGGGCTTGTGCGTGCGCTAGCGTGCAAGGCTATTGTCACTGGCCTCAGAAACCATGCCTATATAAGGTCGATCAGCATCCCAGATGGACGGAACGATCAAATACACAGAAGAAAGCAGACATGATTTTTTTGTCTTATGGACTTAGAACTTTTCGAAGTGTTCAGTGCAAATGATAACTGATCTTGTGAACAGACTGTATTGTTTTCGGTCCACATACTCAAGTCGCTATAACTGGCTTCTTGGTCGATTCCAGCAACTCAACTTTTCGTTAATTTTCGATATTTATTCCAAGGATTTAATTTAAAGAGAAAAAAAACTGACCAATTTTCAGAGATACTAGGGTCTTTGAGGAAAATTCCACCAATATGCCGAGAGGATTTTTAGTGAAGCGGACAAAGCATGCGGTGCCTCATTCATACCGAGTCCGACGTAACTCGGAAGATGAACGAAGTGACAGTGGTTCGGACATGGAGTATTGTCACACTAATTTCGGATCCCCGGATTCCGGGTTTTCTCAGTCACCGATTGCCTTGTCATTTCGGGAGAGTGAACTATTGATGGTAGAGAGAGAAACTGCCCTGTGTTCACAGTCCCCCTCCCCACTGACCATAACTACAAGTCACCTACAGTCATCACCTCTGTACTTCACGGCCTTTGATCGTTTAGCTGTGTCAAGTTGTACCAGTTCACCGTCAGGCCTCATCATCGACTCCCCTCGATCCACGGGCACAGTGACACCAACAAACCGACCCACAACACCGGCTAGCCCCAACAAAAAACGTGGCGGAGGCGATGTGAGCGAAGACAAAGCAAAGACACCGAAAAAACCCAAATCGGCGAGAAAAATCAATTTCGATGAGGATAAGCGGTCCCCAGTGTCTGGTACTATCATCAAAGACCTATCAGATAGTGAGGACGAAGGAGTTCACATCTCGGGAGATATCGACAGTGCTTTTAATATTGTGGAGGTCACACCCGAAGCCAGAGCTGAGCTGGAAAAAATCGAAAACAAAATCGGCGATTACATCTGTCAATTATGCAAGGAGCATTACGACGATGCCTTTCAGTTAGCCCAGCATCGATGCTCCCGCATCATCCACGTGGAATATCGATGTCCTGAGTGCGACAAAGTGTTCAACTGCCCGGCGAACCTAGCTTCCCATAGACGCTGGCACAAACCCCGTCCCCAGGGTGCCGCCAAGTCACAGGCACCAGCCAGGATCCTTCCAGCGACCGCAAGCTCCAGTCCCACCCCTGGTCAGACGTTAAGCGCCCCGACCATCAGCGGAATCTTAACCTCGAAGGGTGAAAGTGAAGTGAGGCGGGCATTGTTTTCCAGCCAATCTTCGTCAATACCCTCAGATACACGTCCCCACCAAACGGAGGATGGATATTTTGAGTGTGATAAGTGCTCAAAGAAGTTCCGGCGTCAGGCCTACCTGAGGAAGCATCTCCTGACCCACGGGGATGACAGAGCTTATCCGTGCCAGGTGTGTGGTAAAGTGCTCAAGAATGAACTAGCTCGTGACAAACATTTATTACAGCATGTCGCTAAACCTTCCGATCCTGAACTAAATTGCTCAGTGTGCAGCGCCACATTCACCAGTAAGTTGGCTCTGGATAAACACGTGCGTCTTCACAGTGAAAGTTACACGTGTAAGTATTGTGACAATGTGTTTTTTAGTTCTCCCGGCCTAACCCGGCATATCAACAAATGCCATCCATCCGAGAACCGCCAGGTCATTCTGCTACAAATGAACCGACCCTCGTAACTTTACAGATACAATTCTACCCCGGTCACAAAACGCTTCCATCCACTGTCAGTATTCGACAATCAAATAGTATTCAATTCTAAGTGTTCCTCGAACTAAAATGCATTTTGTGAGACAATTACTTAATGCTGTGTTTTTCTCTCTCCTGAGGCGCCATGGGTGCTTCTTGTTAACGCAACAATGATACAACTGTATTCAAAAACCAACTTTCGTTTCTATATTTTTTTTTTCGGAGACTGTAAAGCCACTGTCAACATGTACCAGATGGTTTGACTTGGCTTGTT
The DNA here is from genome assembly GCA_031763545.1 of Mopalia muscosa. Classification (NCBI taxonomy): domain Eukaryota; kingdom Metazoa; phylum Mollusca; class Polyplacophora; order Chitonida; family Mopaliidae; genus Mopalia; species Mopalia muscosa. The sequence goes on along the minus strand of JARFOD010159088.1, from coordinate 13,825 downwards.
AAACGGCTCGTGCCTTTCTCGTTCAGGTTGTCAGAAGATGGATCGTCCAAAATCGTAATTTTTTATGAAATATATAGCTATTTATATATATATTTGAAGGTTGTGTATGAGTATATATTGTGAGAGATTTTTCTCTTAATATTTAATCCCTCCTCCTAGCCAATGGTGCATTACCCTTTCATCCTTAGTGCATTTACCGCCAAGTGCCTTTCTCTGTTTGGTGGATATCAAAAATTGGGTGTGAAGTCGTTAAAACTAGAATTAAATACTATTTTTATAAATCAATATTTTGTGGTATATGCCTTCCCATAACATTGCTCATACAACTCAAATGTTTTTGTGGCATCATTTTCTGTTTTTTTTCTTAATATTTTATATCTGTGTTTTTTGTATTAATTTATTTTGTATTCAAGTGTTTGTATAGTCATTTTTGTGAAAGCTTTTATTCATTTTAAACTTGTCTTTATTTATTTATTAATTTATTTATTTACACTTATTTATTGCTTATTTTTTATGCCAAAGGCAAACTTTTTACTACTTTGGAAAAGTGTTAAGTGTGCAATACATTTCTAAACATTATTTTGGACATAATTACTTACATATATATTTTAAAAGTCAACTATTTAACAGTACAAATATATTGATAACTTATTTTCCAATTCCAGACAAATATTTACATCCGAAATGAACTATTTATGACAGATCAATATAGATATATATTCCAAACAAGCTTTTATATGTATACAAAAACGAATCCCTATTTTTATCATCTCTATATTTCTTTACAAATGTAAGTATATATATTTGAAGTATTGGATTAAGTCTGTATATTTTATAAAGACTTGTCAATTACCGAATTGGTTTCAAAGAAATTAAACTAATTGAAACATTCAATATATCCAAATTATTTACACTCATGGCTAACAGAATTTGTAAAATGATTATTTTATGAAAATTAATATATATATATATATTTATAAATTAGTATTAGAAGTAAAGTGAATACTTGCAAGGATTATTTTTCAAAATTTGTAAACAACTAATCAGAGTTAAATACTAATATATTTACTTAAAAGTCCAACTAACTTACATTCACTAGACTGTATACTTAAACCTAATAATCCAACTAACCCTGTATTTAATACTGGTACTAATAACCCAACTTACTTTATACTCAACGCTAATAATCCAAATAATATTTATTTCACTTAATACTAAAAATCCAACTAACCTTTTGCTTGATACTAATAATCCAACTAAACCTTTACTTAATACTAATAATTCAACTAACCTTTTACTTGATACTAATAATCCAACTAACCTTTTGCTTGATACTAATAATTCAACTAACCTTTTACATTATACTAATAATCCAACTAACCTTATACCCAATGACCCAACTAACTTTTTTGCTTAGTAATAATAATCCAACTAATATTTTGCTTAATACAAAGAATAATATGATGAACTCTAATAATCCAACTGAACTAATACTTAATGGAGACAATCCAAAACATTAACCTATACCTGATAGCCCATCTTACTAACCTATATTTAACACTATTAATCCAACTAACTCTAAACTTAATACTTATAATTCAGTTAACGATTACCAGCATGACTAACATAACTAACCATTATTAACTAACTAGTAATTAACATTAATTGTGTTAATTATCAATTAAGTAGCAAATCTAACAACACAATTAGTTTTAACAAATGCAATAAGCAGTAATTTCAACTATCTGAAATATCCTTTATTAAGAGTTGTTTCTATTTTGAGTTCACCAGAATTGCTTTATCATATGTCTATTATAATGCTATAGAACCTTACTATATGTATGTACATGTATTCCTGCTAGAAGCCTAAATAACTAAGCTGAGGTATGGATTTTCAGTTTCATCCTACTTTTGTCTCTTTTATTATTTGGCTTGGTTATAAATGGCTCAAATTATGTGTTATTTCCAAAATATTTATATTCTCTTATTTTGCATAATAGAAGAATGTTTCAAAATACTCTAAATTTACCATATTTGTTTATGGAAGTTTATTTTTTGCCAGTCAATCAAAATTTTACAGGGTTATAGTTTTATCACCCATCATGCCTTTGTCACCAAATATGCCTATATAAGTATACTCGTATATTTATCGTAAATACAACTGTTTGCATCCATGTAGTACTGTAACTAGCGATTTTAGCTCGTATGTTACCCTTTGTATCAATATTATTCGACGCTGTGTATTGTATGAATTATCATATGAAGCATCAATTTTAACGTAGTTCCCAAACTTAAACTGTTTGTAATCCATAAAAATGTACCCCATTAGCCAATTGGTCTGCCTCAATGTTATTTTAATGAATTAATTAATGTCATTTTTATGCCTCGGACAAGAATTCTGATGTATTTTTATGCAACAAAATTGAAATGTGAACGGTTATTATTCTATTTTATTGATGAACGAAATAAAGGTTGAACGAGAAGTTTAATTATTTGTCTTTCTTTTGTTGATAATTTTTGTTAAAAAAATTCTTCGATCTCCAGATCGAACCTCTCTACAGCAGCCGATGTTTATGTCCAGGTTCACATGTTAAATGCATGCTGCTTCACAAGAATGTCAACGATCGTTAACATCTGAAAAAATCGCCAGATATACGGTCGGTTTTCACAGAGTATCTTATATTATTGGTCGAGTCAAAGGTATGAAACACACGCTGGATTTGCATACACATGCATTTAATAAAATATTCAGGTTTCAAGATGTCTGTCTGGTTTCGTAGTTTCTTTGATTGGGATTTAACGCCGTACTTAATATTATTTCACTCATATGGCGGCGTGACAACCCAAAGGGTGAACGACCCCACTATCGATGTCACTGGCGGCAACAAATAAACACAAGACAAGGCGTAATACAAAGCTTACATCATAAACAGATCGGCTGCATGTTGCCCCTTAGCTCTGAGAGCACTCTGCTAGGTTTATTGTCGGTCCACGAAGCGATCTTAGCCTAAGTTCACCCCAATTGCCATGGCGACCAGCGTTAAAGGTATTGTGTCGCTTTGGTAATTAAGGTTAACTGATAAGCTAAGATTGCTTTGTGGAGCAGTCCACTGGTTATTGTTCCTCAAACTGATATACAACTATAAGCCAGTCTTAGATACTATGGCAACATAGTACTGGACGCCATGACAATTTAGACGGACTAAAAATTGCTCTGCCGAAGGGATCTCTTTAGTCAAGGGTATTGCGTATAAGTTTATTGGACAAGTAATCGCTCGAACAAATCTATTTAAATTGTTATCCAAATCTGACACTACAGTAGGCCTTCTTAAGGCAGAGTAAAACCGAGAGGAAATCTCGTTAAAAAAAAGTCCCGGAGCTAGCCTCGTGTGGTACACTCATCTGAGGTCTACCTGGAAACTATCACCCGCCAGGAGAACACTCATTCCATCCCAATGCATACAGTGACGGTATGTTCGTTAATTAGACAAGTTAATATAGAACAATACGTCCGCGTAGAAGCAGCATACGTTGCCACATTTAATTGTCACATTTTCGTTGCTATATATCCACTACACCCCGGTCGTTTTGTAGTCAACCTCTTTGTGAGCATCCTATCTTTTCATGCCCCGGTAAATTTCCGCTTTCGAAGAATATTCATTTGTAGATCAAAAGTACAACAGTTGGCAGTTATAATCACCATTAAATCCCCATTTATCTTTATCCAACAGGATCTATTTTCCTACAATGTTTTGTGAAGCTTGATGCTGCAACATATGGTGCTGCTATAAACGCGCGTCTCGGCTCAAAACATTTTGGGCGAAAAGATTACCACGGATTAGGGTTCTCGAGAAACAGATTGTGTCGGTGGTTATCTGTAAGGCGTAAGGTTTATACGAACATCAATGTTGTTTTTTGTTTTTTTTTTTAGAAAAATAACAGAATTTCTCCTGAGAAGTGTTTAAATTTATTATTTTACAATCCATGAAAAGATAGGGTATCCCACAAGCCGTATACTATACACGGGTTGTGTTGCACCATGACTTGGCTTATCATGATTATAATTTGTAAAAGAAAATTTAAAAATATATAAAAAAAATAAACAACAGTGTTAGGTATGAACTATATGCAGCGTTCGTCGAGGGTTATAGCTTTGTCAAATTCACAGGCGGGGACATTATGTCTATATCGCTTTAATTTATCAATTATTTAGTTCAATGAAGGCCTATGCAAGCATATAATACAAGGCGCCTAGCTATCAGAGCGTACCATCGAGTGCTTTCAGGCACAACACTGTAGCTGCCTATACATGGCTCGTATCTATAAGCTACCCTCTGGAAAGCCACATGTGTTACCACACTGAAATGTCTACAGGGAGGCGACAGATGGCTTAACATAATTATTCCCAAACTTATACTGGTGATTGTCAACTTGTTTTTCTAGCTCTGGATTATGACATTAAGATCTGATCTACCAACCATGCGGAATTTCCCTTTTTACTACAATGCCCTATTAATCTACATTATTGAAGGAATCAGCAAAAGCGAGATATAGGCCGATATGTTAATACAGAAGTGGAACAGTGTATACGCCTCATTATGTTTTCATGTTGGATAAACACTGTGATTTTTTTCAATCATCGCCCAATTCGAACGTGTAGTTTTAGAATAATAAGATTGATTGATTGAATGGTCGGTTGATTGAATAGTGGGTTGATTGATAGATTTTGATTGATTGATTGATTGATTGATTGCTAGATTGATTGACTGATTGATTGGTGGATTGGTTGATTGATTGATTGATTGATTGGCGTATCTGGTAAATAGGTAGGCACTGATATAGTCCGGCGGTAAGAAAACAATTAAGCAACACAACATTTAAAGATGTGGACTATAGCCAACTGCTGTATCGCCCCATGCGCCGAAGAGCATCTGCATAATTGATTCCTAGCCTGGCCGCTTCTCAACTGGTGGCCTTTGTCTGCCGCTCCAAGTCAGGTCATCTTCCAAAAACAATAAAGGTTTCTCTCAAATCAACATATCGTGGACTGCATTAATATACGCCAATTTTCGCCGGATCATTCAAATTGTAGTGGTAGGCTTATATGTAAAATTGTTTCCAAGCTCTGTATAAATGGAATACGCTAACAAGACTAAGAAAGACATATAATCTCCGAAAAATAACGTGCGTATTCAAGATGTTGGTTTAGCACGGACTATGAAAAAGACAAAGCCACAATTTCTAACGTGTGTTGTCCGTGACTTCCTTTAATATTTAAATTCCGCTGGATGTGACTAACACCAGTATGCGCGTTTTTCAAAGCCTTTATCCAGCCAGTTAATAAACAGGATTATAAGAAGGGCTGCTTTATGTATCACATATAGAAATTTACACCTTGAATACGGGCTATATCGCATTTGGAAATCCGGCACGCGCTGCAGTTGGACACGTTGTTCTGGAGACCACGTGCGCCAGTCTTAAATGTGTATCGATCGCTCCTCATGCCCTTATTCATCTTTCTAGCCTCCGATTAACAAAGAGTTCCTCGTTGTGGAGTGAACTGACAAACAAAGAGCCGCTGATATGACCAAAGAAAGAACAGTTTTGTTTTGTTTAATTTTTGCGTATGCATTTGGTGGTATACTTTGTGGATGCAAGCCTTTCTTTTGATATCGTTTAAAACAGTTCCAAAAAAATAACGTAAAGTTATGATGATATTACAAACTTCAACAATCCAGTAATCTTTTGATCGTAAATAGTTTATCTAAATATTGTTAAATATTTAACGAGTCTCATGGTGAGGGGAAGATTATGAGAGAGCTGTGTATGCTGTCCTGATGCTCTCCAGATATAAAGAAAAACATGAAACTGATCTGTTTGTGATGTCTTTGTATTGCCTCCTGTTATTGCCCTGTGTTGTGCTGTCTTTGTATTGCCCCCTGTGATTGCCCTGTGTTGTGCTGTCTTTGTATTGCCTTCTGTGATTGCCCTGTGTTGTGCTGTCTTTGTATTGCCTTCTGTATTGCCTCCTGTGATTGTCCTGGGTTGTGCTGTCTTTGTATTGCCTTCTGTGATTGCCCTGTGTTGTGCTGTCTTTGTATTGCCTCCTGTGATTGCCCTGTGTTGTGCTGTCTTTGTATTGCCTTCTGTGATTGCCCTGTGTTGTGCTGTATTTGTTTGTTGTCAGTGGTGTCGAGGGTATTTTTTCACCCATTGGACTGATAATTCTTCATTTGAGTGAAATAACCTTGAGGACGGCGTTAAGCTCCATAAAAGCACTTTTATATGACATCCAAACCTTTCACCGCTTTACTGATATTCAATGACCCGGCATTTATGGATTTAAAGAATCTCAAATTCTTGACCCGTATATAATTTATGAAACGAGGGTAGTAGCCTACAGTGCGACAGCATTTGATTAAAGCGGGAAGCGGGCTTGCCTCCACACCTAACGTACTTTCCAGTCTGCGTTAAAAAAGCTAGAAGGTACTCGATGGTTACATAATGACACCGGCCCATGGGTTGGTGTAAAAGCGTCCATAAGAGTGATCAACACCCCCATAATATTTATTTTACTGAATTGTGACTCGAGATTAGATCGGCAAACTGCGGGTCAGCCATGTTTGTTTCTAACAGGGCTGCAGACAACATTTGCAGGTTGTTAAATAACATAGTCCGCACGTGGAAGTAAGCAAATAATTTATATACCATGGTGGTATTACACAGCCATGAGATAAATCATGGGATATCAATAGGATAAATTTGAATATCTTAAGTTCTTGCGTTCCATTGGTTGAATTGTATCAATTAACAGATTGTGGCCCATCAGAGCGTGGGAAAGCTGTATCCCCTCACATGGAGATATGAAAGTTATTTATATCTCATGGCTGTATTACACTGAAATTTGCTCATTAATGGGATAAATTTCAATATCGTGCAGCTTGTTGGATAATATATTATTTTGTCTTAAATTGCATATACGCCTACAAAGCTCTTTTAACCTGTATGATATTGACAACACCCCGATCACCAAATTCAAAGAACATATGTGAGTATATCACATATATTACAAAAAAACTGTAGTATTTTATGGACTTTTAAAAGGTCTATAACCAACAGTATAATATGTTCTCGGGTTTCAAGATTAATCAACTACAAAATCATGATATATGTCAAACCTATAGTTAATGTTGATATCAAAGACACCTGTTCATATAGAATATCTTTCAAACCTGCATAAATTGTCGCAATCGATCTGAAAGCCATTTCTATTGAAATAAAACAAAATAATGTATTAAGGTTTTCATTGCATATTTAAAAAGTGGTAATATATAGGAATGGCGCAAAAGAACATCCGGGACATTTAGATTATTTATATTTAAGGTTCGATAAATGTCTAGCCCCTCCATTATATATGTAACCGGTAAGCTTACTATTACCAACCCAATTCCCCATTGGTTCCATTTACAGCCTAAAACCCGGAGAACTCATTTACAGCCTAAAACATAAGATAACCTTGGGGCACTCCTCATTTACAGCCTTAAACATAAAGTAACATTGAACAACTCTCCATTTACAGCACAAAACATAAGTAAACCTTGGGCAAATCTCCATTTTCAGAATAAAATGTTTTAAAAAAAACCTTGGAGAACTCCCAATTTACAGCATAAAACACAAGAAACCACTACGGAACTCCACATTTACAGCATAAAACATAGGCAAACCTTGGGAAAATCGCTATTTGCAGCATAACTACGTGCAAAAATTAGGGAACTTCAAATTTACAGCATCACATATAAGCAAACGTAGGAGGACTCGCCATCTACACCAAAAATAATAGAAACATTTGGGAACTCCTCGCTTACAGAAGAAAACAAAAGCAAACCTCGACGAACTCGCCGTTTACAGCCTTAACACGAACACGACTTGAAGAACTTCCAGTTTACAGCATATAATAGAGCTTGGAATTTACAGCCGAAACCATAAACAAGCCTAAATGAACTCATTCGACATTTAGGTCTACAGCATGCAATAGTAACAAACCTTGACAAAGTCCCCATTTACAGCATAAAACGCAATAAACCTTGAAACACTACCCATTTACAGCATGTAAATGAAACAAAGCTTGATGAAATTACAATGTACATTATTAAACATAACCTTTAAGAATTCCCCATTCTCAGCATAAATCATATAGCGACCCCTGAAGAACATCCATTTAGAGCAAAAACACAGAATAATAATAATAATTCTGTTATAGAAGCTTGGATATTAACATGTGAACATTTGATGGATTTTCAAGGCTTGTTGTTCCTTGTTTGTCAGCATGGTCAGTTTCCAATAACCACTTCCAGAACAAAAGCAATACAACCAATCGATAATGTTGTTTCACCCTGTATTTACTCAGCCAATCAAAACAGTGGGTATGTTTTTACACCTGTGAGGCATCACTTGTTGGTATTTTCAAAAACAATCACAGGATAATACACAAGTAGTGTAACCCTGAAAAAAGTCAAACTCATTTTCTAATTCTATATTTCAATTGCCCGCGGCCGTGGCTTAGTAGTAGCGAGTGGGCTTCCTCAAAAAGTGAACCTGCTTCGATTTACCGTTCACCGGATCGAGTCTGCCTGTCGACCATCAGGTATATGAGTGAGTCACATGTTGTGGTTCCGTCAATCCCGGAGGGGTTTTTTACGAGGTTTCCTCCCGGTCTTCCCCGTCATAAGGTTGTGTATAGTGTGAAGTGGACAATCCGTCATCATATAAGTGAAATACCCTTGAGTACGACGTCAAACGCCAATCAAACTATATTTAAATTAACCAATTAATCACAGGGACGTTGTTCTATTAAACCCGACGAGACATCTCAAATTGTAGGTCAAATCTCAGAAAAGGTTCAATAAAGATCTTAATCCCGAGTTGCTATGCGAAATCTTCAGACATCTTGAAATAACGAAATAAAGATTTTCATAGTATGCGCTATCCATGTTACTACCCTGATTTTCTTGAAAACGATGCTATAGTGTTTTCACCTTAACGATGGTTGACAATAAATCGAGAACTTGAATAGCCATAAAGATATAAAATGGTGTAATTTCTTTATTTTAAAGTTACGTCTGGATAATTAAGCTGTATAAACGATAAGTACACAAAGCAAGCTTTAATAATTCATTAATTAAATGACTGATTGATTCAGTATTGACTGGCTGACTCATTGGTTTATTAATTGACTGGCTGACTGGTATCTCGTAATCCGAGTAACGAAATGTGAAAATCTGTATAATATTGCAACACAAACCATTCCATTTTAGTTACACTAAAGACCGTTATATAACTCTCGCTGTATTATCGAATAAATGTAATCCTGATATGTAACTGTTGGATTACACTATGTTCAGTTATGTCCGTATTACATGATTGCGTGCCATATTGGGTTTTGTCTTCATGAGATATCTCAACAATATCGGCTCTATTTGCACTCCAATATTTTACTTTGCCGCTGGCTGTGGCGAGCGATTTCGCTCTATTGGTCATATGATCATCTTTTGAGGCTATATAGGAGGGGTCACGACAGACTGAGAAAAAAAAAATGTATTTTGTTATTTATTAACGTTAAACTTTCAAATTGAAATTTCACTTATTTTCTTTTTAAAGACATATTGTAATTTTAATTAATACATGTTGTTGTCTGAATATCTCTACATATCACATGGATAAAAACAGTTATCCTAGAGACATCAAGAATCTGCAAGATGAATCATCTTCCTTTAAAAAAGAATCAATGATTAGCCTGTGCTCATTGTCTTTGGGCCTCGCAAATTAAATTGGGCAACAAATTCCTATTAAATAAAACATTAATGGATTAACATCTGCGTGCAAAATCCAACTTAAACAAATTACCAAATGCTAAAAAATATATTGGTCTGTAATGGTAAAGTCCTGGAGGATGCCTTGACTCACGGATGCTTCAGAATTCAGTGAAGCGAAACGTCTTAACAATTCCACAGCATTGAATAATGTAGTTCACACCTGAGTGACTTTAATGTAATAACTCCAAGTGACAAGCTAATCGCCTCTTTTATATCTCAAGTATAAAAGTCCCATTTGAGTTTCCTTGAAAGCCTCTTTGTTAACTAAGTAGTAAGTTTTCAAGTTTTGAAGTTAGTTATAAAGTCTGCCTTGCTACCATATGCTTTCAACAGCGGAGAGGAGAAAAGGCATTTTTATACAAGGCTTTAGGGTCGCATCTTTTATCGGCATTTTGTTTTTAAATCTGAAAAATGTTCACGCTCAAAACCCCTGTATTCTCTTTTTTTCTGTAGCCTATTCTCCTTTTGAAAGGCTTTCACATCAATTCACCGCATAAAGCATTATGCAGCCACGTTGTATGTTAAACTGCAGCGGGTGCATGCGAGAATTTGTGGGCACCCCAATATTTCTTTGTCTTCTAGAGACCCTACAACATGTGGCAGGGAATTTTTGAAAGAGGCTTTTTAATGTGGAGTAAATTTGGGAAAGAACAATAAGTCGGGGATGATTATGATCGTTAGCCGGCTATTGTTACATGGCCAGCGACGCTATAGCATGCAGGTGCTGTCGCCAATCCAAGCTGAATTTTAATAGAGTGTGATTAAAAATTAGACCGGATCAATACCGAAAGGCTAGTTTCTTCGTCACACTGTATGAAAAAATGATATAGTCCAGCCGGAGATTGACAGCATTGTTAAAACTGTAACACGCTTCCTTTATAGTGGTTATAGCGTAATTAAAAATAACAAATAAGTAAGTATACATTTCATACGAGGTACACAGCGGCCTGTTTCTTCGAAACACTGTGTATAAAATTTAAACAGACTTGACTAGATAGATAGTTAAAACTGAAACAGGTTTTCTTTATTATGGGTAAAGCGTAATTATAAATAACAAACGCAGCAAAAATCGATTAATTTGTGGTAGACACAGATTTTGAAACAGCTTATATATTTTTCAGCAGTCTAAACCAACTTTCCTAGTAATCGTATTATGATGAAATAAACGAATTTTGGACGATGAAACCCGCATTGTCTATATCCTTTATACCGTCTCGTCGTAATATAATCTAGTTTTAGTGTCAATCTGAATTGGTAGCGCTCGCGATTTCAACGACCGACAAGGGATGATCCTTGGAAATCGAAAGAAACAATAATTGAGAATATAGAAATGCAAATCCGCTTCGTTGTGGTCTCTAAACCGTAGGACAAACGTAGGAGTTATGAGTTATGGCTTACATTTCACCTTACCCTGGTTGTATATAAGGTATAACCCTAAGGCTTATAATACTAAGCATTACTCTTAAGTAAACCTAACCATATCTCTGAATTGATACCGTACCGGAATTTATGTCACATCCTACAAGACGGCCTTTTCGCAAATATGTACATTTTGTGTTCTTGCCATTTTCTTTGTAGTGTTTCTGATCATTGTTTATTTACAGTGTAATAGTGGTTCTTACGTTTTGGGCTAGCGCACCGTCATATGAGTGATCTTAATAAAAAAAAGTATACTTTGTAAACCATCGTGTCCCCTCTCCCGCTTATATAGTCAAACTCTCTACTTAATATACTGACATATAGTCGCTCTCCTCCGATGCTTTAATAAGTGGTGACATTTGAGGTTAGGAGACAAATCTCAACAATCATAAAATATCGTATTACTTGAAATGACCTTCTAACACTATACTTTAGATAGCGAAATTACTTACCACTGAATGTGCTCAGAAATAAGAACACATGTAGTTTTTTTTCGTTTTATGCGGACATGAATACTATGTTTTTTTATGCTGTACGACAAATCGGCCAAATCTCGCGTGATTCTCGTTGTGCGGTATCATCACAACGCCCGATCGTGATAGGTAATTGGATATTCATTAATATCATAAATTTTGTTCGGCGGAAGCGTCTTCACCAGCGCATGCACACTAACCACACGCTCCTATAAGCCTAGCGGATTTCATGTGGTTTTAGAATACACAAATTTAGTTTTGGAGTGCGTTAAGTTCTGAACCGAAAGCAAATGGTTACTGCGAATTTTCTATGTATAGCGGACTGTCCCAGCCAACAATGCTTGATGGGACTCGTACACATGGGCTACTATATGGGACCCACATGGATTTATCCGTGGGGCCTTCGTGGGACCTATGTGGGTTTTAGATTTATATAGAATCCCAGGCTAGGCTATCGTAGCTTATACAGAACGCCTTGTCAACGTAGACAGTAAATCTTGATTCTGTCGCTCAAACTTAAATCACGGGAGACACGCGCGTTTTCTCGAGACTGGGGAAGTCCATCTCTGCTGGCCCACGGAAAATCCAGTACCTTTTGCATTGTCCATATGGGTCCCATGTGAGCGTGCTGGCTGGGGTATTATCAGTTGATTTGAAGAAATCAGTGTTATAAAGTCCGCGATGATGTGCGCAGTATATTCGAGGACTCGAGTGGCTGTACGACAAGTTAATTATTTACAAATCGGGAGCCTCTTTCACAAAATGTCGTACAAATCTCGAACGAGATTTTTCCCCTATATTTTACATGACGACATTTTATAGTGCGATATATTTTGTCGTACGTCATTTTGTCAAAGTGGCCCCTGGACTGTCGACATTTCACAAAGACCCTTTCGACGTTGGTGACATTTACGTCAAGTAAATGTTTGTATATCTATTTAAAAAACTAATCACGCTGGAATAGGGATGATGATTTTTTTTTAAAAATTATTGTTTATATGTTTATATAAGAATAATATTTAATTATTATATATTAAAAATTAATCAAACTGGCACAGGGATGACGATTAATTAAAAGCTGTTCTATATAGATAAATTCCCAGTCAATCCCAGAGAAAATATTCTAAAGAGATCTTAATCTCGAATTGTTATGGGAAACCTATAAACATCTTGAGAGAAGGATACGAACACTTACATCCATGGTATATATAGTATGTCATGAATATGTAGCAAACAAGATATTCGGTTTTAGTTACGAAAAAATCGACATACAAACTGGTATTTTAGAAAAAATATGTATAAACCAATGAATGCATCCAATTATTATAGATATTTTTTTAAAAATTTATTAATCGCTTGAGGCCATTTCAAGCCAAGTAAGCAACATATATGAAAGCATGCAATACAATCAAACTACATGCGCTAACTCTGTAGTTCAGCTATACCTCAGAAATTACGCGATAAGGTAACACAGACCCTAGCTATCTGGAAAACTCGGTCTAAGGATCAACCGCTGGACGCTATGTTCAGAAAAAGCGGTGTAAAGTTACATCGCGTCGTTGGCCTATATGTATAATAAAAGAGGTATTAAAATCCGGAAAAGTGCAATCTTAAGTTTAGAATGTATTCGATGAAGTCTGTTTTAATGACTGGTATTTAATATAGCTGACAAGGGGTGATCTGAATTGCTTATTAGACATCAGCAAACATTGATCCACGCTGCTCGTCACTTGTGAAGGGCTAGCAGCTGGACGCGAGACCGGCATCGAGTCCACGCGATACATCACTGCCTCGCAGAGGTGAGAAATAGAAGAGCATTTAAAATTTGTTAAAGTTATTAAAAGCGATCTTAATATTAAATAAGAATAGGGGCGTTTTTTGTGTGTCTTTTGTGGGGTTTTTTGGTGTGTGTTTTTTGGGTTTTTTTTGTTTGTTTGTTATGGTGGTGGTTGGGGGAGGGGTAGGACTTTTTTTCCATAAGATCAAACATAGCTCAAACTAATTTCATGATATATTGATATTTTATATTTTATTTTTAAGGACAATATACACAAAATACAT
>JARFOD010159077.1:0-12091 GCA_031763545.1 Mopalia muscosa | reverse complement strand
CCACACCCTAGTGTAAATCTGGTGTGATGTAATAAACCACATCCTAGTGTAAATCTGGTGTGATGTAATAAACCACAACCTTCTGTCAAGCTGGTGTGATGTAATAAACGAAAGCTTACTGTAAAGAATTCAGTATTCACAAAGCGATAATAAGCACTATATTTCATAACCCCAATTTAGCAGTCGCTACGTCTGGTTAGAGTAAAATTTACAAATTATTATGGACTGCTTGAATCAATAAACCTACTTAAATATTTTTCTCTTCATTTATTTTAAATATATATATGCCAGAACCAAGCTTTCGGATTTACTCTACCAAAAACCAAATGTGAGTAAAACCTAGATCAAAAAGATGCTAATTTAGCGTCCCTGTGTCCGTGCTTTATGAAGAGGGAAAATCGCCGTCTTCACTGGGTAAGAATTCGGGATTCACTTTGCCGTGGACCTCTGTAGCTCAGTTTGTAGAGTGTTGAGCCTGTAACCCAAATGTCCCGGGTTTGAAATCCGGTGGAGGCAATCACATTTTTCTCTCTTCATTTATTTAAAAAATATATATATACTGTTAAACTGTTCTGACGTATAATGTTGAGTATAACTCTCAGCTAGAGATTTAAAGAGGATGATATAAAGGAGTTAACGAAAGGAAAATCCTCTACACTGCTCTATTCTGTAAGCTGTACCATCAAACCTTAAAGAGGATGACGAAGATAGATTGTTATATTTGCTATTATCTAAGATTAAATTCGTGCATCTTTACAAATCGTTTATTCTCGGTCGATAACATCTTTAGAAGCTGGTTGAACTAATGAGACAAGACTCGTCCACGCAAAATTCTTAAACATTTGACAGAAATGTATAAATATAAGTTGTTATCCACAAATTCTTGTCTCATTACACTATCCATGGTTATTAGAGGTTCGGATATTTTCAATTCCCTTTTGGGTTTATCGAACTACTACATTACTACGTTTGGAGACAGAGACCAGTGGCGGCACTGTTTCAGAACCCAGCTACACTTAATTCATATATAACTTGTTTGACTGGCATTTAGAAGCTGGGATGATAACATAATAAGTAAAACTGTATTGATTAACAATAAACCCAGAAGTTGAAAATCCATATCTTTTTATTATTATGGTAATTCATATATGTTGTTCTAACTAAAGGTGCGTTTAATTTGCAGCCAATAATTCTGTCAATAGCCAATAGTTTTCCGTCGCCTTGAGAATCCATGCACCAATCGCAATATCCCTTTAGTTAAGACCGGAAACTCAATGGCGTGTTTAGCCTTCATGTCATAAAGGATCTCCTATAATGGGGTTTATCTTAACTATTATTAAGAATGTGTTGTTAGGGCACAATCCGGTACAGTTTATGATAAACGCTACTTCAAACGGCAACATGATCTTACAGTTGTAATTATTCTAAATTAATGACTCTATCCACTGATTCTTATTGAGAAAAAAACCAGAACAAGCTTCTGCGAGGAAGAGGTATAGATTGCGCTGCAGTTTCCTTCACTTTCAGAACTGAGCTTAGGCCTTCGGGGTTAGAAAATAATCGAAATGGTTACATAATTTATGTACAATATTCGTTCTACATACATTTTACTAAAAATCTCACACTAGCTGTCATTTTCAAAGCAGTAATGCAGCACGGGTATCTTAATAATTTGTGCTTCGTCTTTTCATTCCGGTCAACAGTAAATAACCACAATTTTTAATCACTGAGTAATATTCACATGTGCTCAGCCCTTTCATATAGTAAGTTATTACAAATTAAAGTTGTCTGACCTGCAGCAAGGTAAAGGTTTCTGAGTTATAGATAATTCAAGGTTTCTGGCTTACAGCCAAACGAATACTTACTTATACCAGACAGCTTCTAGAAGAAGAGATTGGAACAGGTTAATGTATGTCGAAGGAGGTTTATACATTTATCAATGTGAAAAATGCTTTATCTTTTATTTGGGCAATTCATTGGTTAATCAATTACGAGTTCAATGCATACTGGACTGATATACAATACCCTTTTAGCCAATATCAATGGCATTGCGGTTTTTGGTCAGGTCTTGACGCTTCGTGTGACGTACGCTGCACTGGAGATCTAATGCACAGGAGAAATTTCTGAATTGACTGGTCAATCATGTGTAATCAGGAATCGTTAAATAATATTAAACAAAGAACAATTGCGGAAAAAATCCAGCTGTGAAAAACCCAGCTAAAATTGTGTGAATGGGTAAAAATAAAAGGGAACAAAAGTGTTATTTTTAAGAAGAAATAAATTTCATGGCAGGTTTTAAAAGAATTGCCTTTATCCACAGCCTGTGTATTTATACAGTTGTAATTTACCAGACAACATCCTCACAATTGATAGTAATCTCTTGAATATCATTACATAACATGGTCTTGGTTTATCACCAAGCCCACTTTACCTTATATCATTGAGGTAACATTATTTTAAACATACACAAATTGAAAATAATCCTTGTTATCTTGATAAGTCATAACCCATAAGTGGTTGTGTTTTGAATTAAACTAGCTTTTCCATTGCTAGTTACTGAGTTTGAGCGCTTCTAATCTTATGGCCTATTTATGGTCATATCCCCATCAAATAAGGTCCATTACTGGACTATAACAGGTCCATAACCCCATCAAATAAGGTCCATATCCCCATAAATAAATTCGGTGTACTTTGTTTTTTTAATTAGGTATGCTTCTTGTGATGTATTTTACTCTCCCTTTTGCAAATAGTTCTAAAATTATTCAGCCAACAAGACGAATTTGAAATCCATGACATGACAGCCATGTTTCTATCCCAACAGGCAAAGCGTATCACGTGGATATGTGACACTTAGGAAAACTTGAATATTCAAATGTACCAGGCTGTCGTTTGTTCAGCCTTTAAGTCATACGGAAAGTTAAATCTTTCTGAAATGAGTTGAAAAGGCGCACGACTAGTGCTTTGTCCTTATGATTTGCTATTGGTTCAACTTGTCATCTGTTTTGTATAAGTTGCAAGACTAGAGAATAATGTCCGTTCAGTAAGTATTTCATGCATAAATCTTTGTTTACTACATATATATCGAAATAATAGTAAATTAACCAGTATACCATATTCACGGAAAATCTCGTTTGTGAAGAAGAAATATGGCGGCATGACAACATGTTCATGGACTGTGATGTTCGCTGTTTTAAACGCGACCTCTTGACTATTTTAAGCCGCAATTGGCATACAAAATGTACAGTGTTCAAACTACAAACTATTATTGAATATTAAATTGAACACATAAAAGTCGATAAATGTAAAAACTTAAAATTACACGTTTATCAACGCTCAAACCCTTATGTATCTCTAGATAAGGTTACATGACATGATAGACGATCAGAGATACAGAAATCTGAATCCAACGCTTGATCGGTCTGATTCCTTGATGTTCAGACAGCTTAAGGATACTTTAACCCCCATATAGAGTGTTTTTACATTTCGCCGTTTTACTTCTAAACTATAATTTCGCTTCACATGCATATACATACTGAATTGTCTTTTTTTGCTGAACAATAATAAGTAAATCATTTTTTTTTCTAAAACTTACAGGAATTTTTTTTTTTTTATATAAAAATAAGTAGGCTACTTTTGGTTTTATATGTTGAGAACATTTTCAAACAATCAGTTTTGTAGGTATAACAACAGCCGAGGAGTAGGCCTTTTCCGAAAGTACGGTACACTGGAAAATGAAAGCAGAGAAAACAGGTAAACTGTATTTCTGATCTATTTTACAACAGGTTTACCTCTTTCATGAGCAATTCTTTGAAGTAATTCAATCTTTTTTTACTATTTATTTATCATATCGAAGTGACTAAGTTTATGTATGTTTAGAAAGTAATTATGTACATATATTGTGAAATATACCAGTTTTTCTATAAAATTGACAAGAGTTTGAGTTTTTTTTTATTCACCAAATAAAGACGTGGTATAAATAAATTTTATAACACAGAACTGTTGTTCCGCGGGACCAATTTATAGTACACTTAGCAATTCGTAGGCAAAACGACGTGTTTCTCAGCTTACAAAAATGAATGTACATTAATTACACACCAGCACACCACATTAATTATTAACAAGTAAGTGGTGCTTTAATTTGGACTTAAAGTTGGAAATAGATAACATTAATTTTAGCTCTATTGGCAGTCTGTTCCGTTCCTAGGGTCCGGCTATTTTGATAAAGCGAGGAGAATAAGCAGACAGGGTGAAAGGTTTATGTAGATTCAGTTTTGATACACGAGTTGGGTAATAATGAATACATTCTTGAGTACTAATAAATCTTGAAAGAATCGAGGTAGCAGATGAGGGTGGTACATGAATTTATGAGTAATTTGAAGACAGGAAAATATATAAAGTTTATCTAGTGGCAAAATATCTAACGCCTTAAAGAGATGATCTGAATGTTCCCGTCGACTAGACATGTTATTATACGAACCGCACGTTTCTGGAGAAGTAATTATGGTTTTAGATGAGTTGCATATGCACCACCCCATAAGGCGTTTGCATAATTCAGATAAGGAAAGATTAGAGAATTGTATATAATAGTTAATGTTTTTTTGTTCGGAAGAGGAGATACATATTTCAGAAGGCGAGTATTTTGAGATATCTTTTTACAGACTAAGTTTATATGAGGTACCCAAATAAACTTGTTGCTAAATATAATTCGTAGAAACTTTATTTCGTCGACGACAGACAGTTGAGAATGTTCAAAATAAACCGATGTGAAGCGATGTGACTTCTTACTTGGGCTTACAATCATTATTTTAGTGTTTTGTAGATTCAGATAATCTATTCGCAGAAAGCCCTCCTGCAATTTTAGATAAATCAGATGTTAAGTTATTGATAGATTCAGAGCAGTTTGTAGAGGATGTTGAAACACAAGTGTCATCTGCAAAAAGAGTGAATTTGAGCAGATTAGAAGATCTGATGGTGTCATTTATATAAATAAGGAATAATATGGGTCCAAGAATTGAGCCCTGTGGCACGCCCCATTGCACAGACGCAAGGGGGGAGTGAACCGAGTCAAGTAGCTCCGAAGCCAGTTTAGCGAATTTGAGCGAAAACCGTAGTGGTATAGCTTGTCTAATAAAATCGATTGATTGACTGTATCAAAGGCCTTGGAAAGGTCCAGAAAAGCACAGATAGAATACAGCTTTGCCTCCTTAGCTGAGAGGAGATAGTCATAGAGTGAGCAGGCGACATGAACTGGTGAGTGGTTTGGGCGGAAGCCATATTGGTTAGCACAGACTATATCTTCAGATTCTAAGACAGTTTGGATTTGGTTGGCTGCTATTTTTTCGATTTTTTTGCTATGGGTAGGTAAAACTGAGATTGGTCGGTAATTGGGTATTATATGGGTTGGTCCGGATTTGTGGACAGGGATTATTTTGGCAATTTTCAAAGAGTTGAGCATTTCTCAAGAAGAAAACGAAAGGGTAATAATATGTGAGAGTGGGAGGGAGATATGTTGGGCAACTCAATTTAGGTCACTCGTGTGGATGCCGCCCAGTCCAGGAGCAGATGACTTCAAGTAAGTAATAGTTGATATTATAGTTTCAGGAGTGGTGTTGAAAAAATCGAAGTTGTTATGGGTACTAGGACCTAACTATTCCGTAAAGAATTGATTTGTTGGGAGTATTTTAGAATCAATTTCACGGGGAACAGCAATGAACTGATCGTTAAAAGCATTACATATGTGCAGTCTATCGGATGTCTCTCTTCCACCAATTGAAAAAAGTTTGTGGAAGAGTAGGTTTACTTTTATGAGAAAGAAGTTCATTAATAGTTTTCCATGTCGATTTTATGTCATGATTACACTTATTGAATTTATTTTCAAATTATTGTTTGCTGGATTGTTTAATTAAATTAGTAAGTTTATTTCGATAAGGTCTGTACGTTGAACGTTTTATACAACAGTTTGATTTAAGTTGTTCACGGTTACAGTTTGTTTTTGTGGCAGATGAAAGTAATAAGTCCAATGGATATTCAGGGTTTTCGTATTTTTTTTTTTTTTTTTTTTTTTTTTTTTTTTGCATGGTTTATTTTTGCTACTAGAAAACATTCATTATAAATTGTATCAAACTTGTTAGCAAATGTATGAAGGCCCGTGCTTGCCCAGCTGTGTTCGATGCTGTGGTAGTTCGATGCTGTGGCAAGTGATTGCCTCGGATGTAGTTCTACCACTTTGGGGCCGGTCTTCTGCAGTATGGAATCGCTGAAACCTGTTCAAAAGACGTAAAATAGTCCTCTGTCTGACTTCCACGTCTCAAACCAGGTACTTGCCCAGCTGTGTTCGATGTTGTAGTAGTTCGGTGACGCAAGTGATTGACCCGGATGTAGCAATCTTGCGCTTCGTATACCATTACTTCGAGGAAGTGATGTGACCACAATTGGCAGTGCTTCCCCTATCTCTTGTGCTTCAGTTATAATGCAAGTTCTACCACTTTGGGGTCGGTCTTCTGCAGATTGGAATGGCTGAAACCTGTTCCAAAGACGTAAAATAGTCCTCTGTCTGACTTCCATGTGCCGTGCTAATTCGGATGGTGATTCACCCCTAAACTGGAGGCGGCCAATCGCAGTGTTTTGATTTGCAAGGTTAAGCCTCGGCATGTTGCAACTCCTGTACAGTGAAATGGAAAGTGCACATCATTGCAGCTTTAAATACCTATCACCACCCCAGTATTTTAAGTTTCATTTGCATTCGTAACAATCTGAATATTTAACACAAAATGCCACAGAAAAATGCAAATTGCATTTCACCAACTTACACAAAACAATATGACTTCCATTGTATAATTAATTTATGCAACATTGACGTCTTGGTGCTGTTAACATAATAATTTGATAACAAATTCACTTGAAACTTGTACTGTGCCCTTTGTACATGATGAATAGGTATGGATGTTGCCAAATTTAAATATATATAATTTTTTTTTTAAATAGCCACCATTTCATTATTTAGCAATTTTTTCGTATGTTTGTGCACAATGCTTGAGAACAATTTTACGAGGTTTCCGAAAATTTGGCCAATATTGCGTATTGCACCAAAAAGGTGATAAAAAAACATAACTTTTACTCTTTGGCTCTTTGAAGAAACAATTGTTCTCAAACAACAGTAGGAACAGTTATTTGACTGGGATAATTAGCTTTTTTTGTTCCACAAAACAAAACTGTTGTAGTGTACCTGCTAGCTACTCGGTTTGTTACACATAAATTTCTTCTTGGGTAGGAAAGTCTGACGAGGTGTGATGGGTGGGCCGGTATTAACATTACCAGGTTATAATCTTATCATTAATCACAAAAGCAATGATAAGAGTGTTAAAATAGTCGTACTGTCTGTACATTTGGATATCACAACAACAAAAGCAAGGAAGATTGGGAAATAAACAATCCGTCGTTCTATAAGTGAAATACCATTGAGTACGATGTTAAACCCCAATCAACAAACAAACCATTTAATGGGTGTTTTGTGATAACCCGCTGACAAAAGACGCGGATGTGCCGAGGGTGACCAGAACAGAGTCATTGCGAAGGAAATCAATCGAATATCTTTTTGGGGCATTTCAGATCGCATCTAGACAATTTCAAAATGTAATGCGGTGTCATCAACCAAGTATTTAATGTACAATTAAAGGGAAAGACAACTGATTTTCGACCTAAACTTATTATTTTTATAACATATTTTCAAAGACAAACATCTGTATTGCACTTGCATTCGAGTAAGCATAGCCGTTAATTAGTTCATTTAATAGGTGGGACTGACGTCATTGTTCGAAAACATGGTGTGTCCGTTTGCTTATGGATGCATCAATAGTCATCTGTAACAACACGAATGTAACTTCTTTGAGTGGCATTTAGAAGCAGGGATAGTAACATAACAAGGCGATTTTATGGATATATACAACTTCTGGATTTATTGACGAGCAACGTTTCGGAGCAGATACTAGCACCGTTTTCAAGCTAATGAATGTACACAATCTTTGTCATCCAAGCGCAATGTTAATCTGCTGTATACATATCAAAATAGCTCTTTGAGTAACACATACATTAGGCATGTTTTCAATTGACATGGGATTTTCAAATGGATTAAAAAATCCGGTTTTTAGTACCAGGTTATATGTTGTTGATTTTTTGCTTCGGAAGTAACCCCCACTTTTGCTTTCATCTGAAAGCATCTACCAGTGCATGCAAAAGGGAGACAGCAACGACTAGATGATATAACTACCGTGTGTTCGACCAATGACGTCAGTTCATCTCTTTATATTAAGGAATTAACGGTAATGCTTATTCGATCGTACGTGCAATACAGATGGATGTCGTTGTTAATAGGTCGAAAATCCGTTGTCTTTCCTTGTAAGTGTTGAATCAAACATAAAAATCGTATATCGAAAAAATTAAAGAAATTCTAATGAATGTGGTCGGCGACACCTCTGAGACCTGGTTAATAAAAATAAATATTTTCAATTTGTTCGTTTTTTTTGGTTTTTTTTTGTTGCTTCAACTTTGTTATTCAGCCCTTTGAATATGACGACCGTAATGTAAGGTATATATCTTTTCTCAATCTATCTTTATATCTTTGTCATCTTTCTACACGTGAACGATCGGCTTATTAAACATGAACATGTATTAGTTTTTATTGCCTGAAAAGATTCGTTCTTTATGTAAGTATTGACGATAGCTAAAACACACACGCAAGATTTGCTAGGCGGGGAGTCGTGATATATTCCACTTTAAGATATTCCATTACCCCATCATCTGTTCACACAGTTAATAGATCCCATATAAATAGACACGATATCAGCATTGAAGCAGGTTAGATATTTATCTTAGTCTCTTCTGCTTGAGTAAACTACAGCAGTGGCCAATGGCTTATGGAGCCGTATATACTTCCTGCTTACATACATTGGTGTAAGCTCATTTTATTTCTCATCAGCATATTATGCCATAAGGATTATATTGTTCGACGTCCGTCCGTGAAGAGGGTGTGTTTAGGATAAAAATTATAGCATTTAACACAGAGTTTTCACATTTGAGAAACTCATTAGTCTAACACTAAAATACATTCCTATTTCAAATGGGCCATTTCAGTACGTACTATTTCTGGTTTCCATCGCAACATAATAATACATAGTATTAAAGGCGCATAAATAGGGTAAGAATCATGAACACGAGTCGTTACTGATGAATCGATGCAAATCTTTTGCTCTCTTTGTGTATATGTATGATGGGTGATGTTTGATTTAGCCATGCAGGTAACCTTTGTGGACTTCATTTGTATTTTTGTGTAAATTCACTTGCCCATCTATATTTTACACGATTGTGGGTAAATCCTTTCGAACTTGTTTATGTATAGTATGTATGCTGAATGGCGAGATGAGTTGTCACTTACTGCCTTTACCAGATCGGTAACAGTATTGTATATTTATAGCGGTCTATTTTGTGCAATGATGAAACCCTTAGGCATAAATCCTGGCCAAGTTTGGGGTATGGTGGTTGGTGGCAAGATAATGTGTTCATGCCATGTTCACCACACGTCAATAGCTTTATTTGCGTATTTTTGGAATTCCGTTTTACCTTATATTTTACAAAATTGTGGATAGGTTCTTCTCAATTTTTTGTGAAACTATTATTTACTCTCCAACTTTGAACAGAGGGAAAGGGTGGGGATTTGTGTTGGGTAAGATTGAACTATTACCATGATAATAGCCGAGTGCAGTGGATAGTATCTATTTAAGCTTCTATCTATTTAACTCCAGCAAGGACTTAGACACTTAACAAATACAGCTTCACCCCTTTCGTCCCAAATAATCCGATTTTTAAAACCATGACTAGCCCTCTCCTTTAGAGTTATATTTCTGCAATTCCTTTGTGTCATTCTAATTCTAAAGATAACCAGGAGCATGCATGTTATGTACCAGCAATCACATAGGGATGTAGATTTATTAAAACGGACGAATCATCTGTTCTAAACTCCGCGATACAAGTTTTAAACGAAGCGTTTTTCCGTGACCAGATACAACTGCTCAAATGACAGTTCCTGTTGCACCGACTATTATCCCAATGACAATTCCTCTGTTAAACCGATACCTACCCCAATGGCCACACCTCTAACGACGGTTGCACCAACAATTATCCCAATGTAAACTCATATGACGACGGTTGCACCGACAACTACTTCAAAGACAATTCCTCTGTTGACGGTTGCACAGACAAGTGCTCTAATGACAATTCAAGTGACGACGGTTGCATCAATAACTACCCCAAGAGAAACTTCTCTGACAACGGTTGCACAGACAACTGTCCGAATGACAATTTCTCTGACGACGGTTGCACAGACAACTGTCCGAAGGGCAATTCCTCTGACGATGGTTGCGCAGATAACTGTCCGAATGGCAATTCCTCTGACGACGGTTGCACAGACAACTGCCCGAATGACAATTCCTCTGACGACGGTTGCACAGACAACTGTCCGAATTGCAATTCATCTGACGACAATTGCGCAGACAACAGTCCGAATGACAACTCCCCTGACGACGGTTGCGCAGACAACTGTCCTAGTGACAATTCCTGTGACGACGGTTGCACAGACAACTGCTCGAATGACAATTCCTCTGACGACGGTTGCGCAGACCAATGTCCGAATGACAATTCCTCTGACGACGGTTGCACCAACAACTATCCCATGTTATTTCCTCTGATGACGAATGCACCAACAACTGCCCGAATCATATTTCCTCTGCCAACGGTTCCACAGACAACTGCTCTAATGACAATTCCAGTGACGACAGTTGCACCGGCAACTGCTCCAAGACATTTTTACTCTGAGCTCTGACTACGGTTCGAATGAAGTTTTCTCTGACGACGGTTGCACAGAGACCTACCCCAATCCACGATTCCTCTGACGGCGGTTGCACCGACAACTGCTCTAACGACATTTCCTCTGACCCTATACCTATAAATCATAATTCCTTCCACAACCGTAGTCCGCGCGATTTTTGTTAAACACATGGCCTATTGAAATAAGTAAAACTATAGTACAAGCAAAACAAATGTTAAAAAATATACTTTATTTCAAATATATAAGTGAAAATCCACTCATCTTAAAACGTATTACGCATTTTCAGAAATACATTTTGAAAGCTTAACTGACGATAAAGAATTTTAATGAATATCAACAGCAAATAATCGGAGTGCAATGATCATAATCGTGTTCTATTATCAAGTACACTCAACTACTGAATTGAGTAAGATTTTAAAATGAGACCATTAAAGTAGACAGCATGGATGTAAAATAGCCTTTATAAAACTATACCTTATCTAACATTTAGCAAATCACCACAGTAAAAAGATTTACCATATTTCAATCGGACACAAGTTTTGCCAAATAATTTAATATAATTGCATGAACAGCTACGTTATAAAATAAATTCAATGGGTAAAATATTCGACAATGCTATGCCTATGACTTATGTTTCCCAAGATTTGAGAACACGCCCGTTTATTATCTTACCATGCCGGCACTCCGTCGTAGAAATCCTAATTCTACAAACCGAACCAGGATTTTTTTTTTTACAAAGTTAAAATAGTCACCTTACCTAGCTTGTGTACAATGTTTCGTCGTCATTTGCTAAAGGGATCGAATTAACCTTTAAACACCTTTTTAAAACTTGAACATATTAAGATTTGATAAAAAAAATTCAGCAGAATATCATTTCCTCGATTATTTGAATAGGCGTATCTATTTATTTTCTTATACTATAATCAACTGGCTTGGTTAATCAGATATATCTTTTATTTCGAATCTTATTTTTCTGACAACATCTGGCTTTTTATAACCCTGCATATTTTCGATCAGACAACGGTACAAACCCCCTATATAGCGGTGTTAGCTGTTTACTCTGGATACAGCTTATATGTAAACCAGTATACAGTGTTAAACAATAAGAAGGAAGCTGGGAAAATAATCCGAGAGTATTTATCAACTCTTTCGGCGTGTAAAAATAGTTTTTTATAACGCTCCTCGTGTTTTTTCTGCGAAGATGGTAACATT
>JARFOD010159066.1:0-12092 GCA_031763545.1 Mopalia muscosa | reverse complement strand
TCAGTCAAAAAAGAAACTTCACACTCATAAATTTCTAAATATTTTCTTGAAACTTAATACAAGAGATATTATTATTAGTATTATAAGAGGTAAATGCGTTGTCAAAGACATCATGGAACACAGCAACTCCAACGTGCACAAGCATGCAGTTCGTGCGAGCATACGTCAAGGATAAAGCATGTTTCCTTGTGTTCTTAGTCACGTGGCCTTATGAGAAACGTACAATTGAGCCCACGCTAGCACAGTGGAGGGACATCTCAGGAAAACAAGTTCTTACAGTAGATTTGCAATGCCATGACTGTCAAACATTCAACGTGAACGTACCATTGGCATGCTGAATACAGGAACGTCGGTCACTGACGTTGTCAGGGTTATAGAGTGTAGTCGACGGACTATCCATGATCTTCGGACACGTCTCCAACAAACTGCGTACCTCAGCAGACTGACCTCGTTCTGGTAGACCCCGTGTGACGACGCATGCAGAAGACCAACAAATCGTCTTACATCATTTACGTAATCGATTTCTCACTGAAACGTCCACTAGGAATGAATTGTTAAGAGATCGTTTGACTGCCCAAACCATGCGTAATCGCCTGCGCACTGCTTGTCTCCACGTCGGCCATATCATGGTAGAGTTAGAGTTTGGAGGAGACGCGATGAACGGAACGCCCAGTGTTGTGTGCAGGAAGGTTTGCGTTATGGTTTGGGGTGGCTTTAATGGTCCGTAATCCCATGGGAAATGTATGGGGTGTGTTGGGCAGAAGACTCCGCGTGAAGTAAGGAACTCTCCACAGAATTTGCAGGAACGTATGTTTTCTTGTATGTTCAACTTATCGACATCCAAACGAGTGTGAAGTTTATTTTTACTGAGTTTAGTTTAAAGTTAGTAGACACGCTCACTAGTACCTGCAGTTGAGCCTTTTGCCCTTATGGATTCAACATTATTCGTTTGTTTGGCATCTGTCCAAATAGCCCCAATACGTGTCCGGAGCACGATTATAAGGCTTATCATTATGAACCTAAACAACATATTAACCATCGGTTAAAGTTGTGTCTTTTTTATTTAATAGATTTGTCAATACCTTGTAGTCTTTCCGGCGTCTGTCCGGATGGCTCCAATCCGTTTCACCATTGATCCTATAGGAAGTTACTATGGTAATTAAATCGATTTACATTACATAAACATGTATACAATGGTATCCAAATTGACTGCCTTGTTCTTTGCGTCCTGGCTTATAAACGGCATGTTGCGTATTATAGTTATAGTGTCTTTAATATCCACCATTGGCATATATTCCTTAAGGGACTGTGATGAAGTATATTGTGTTTGCTAAAACTTCTGTTTTCATCACGAAATTCGTTCTGCTACAGAATTCAAATCCATTTAATCCATTATGAAAGGTATTGGCTAACGAAAGGGGAAACTACAAGTCCATGGATTTTAATACGTTTTAAATTATTAAACCGAAAGCCTTTTTATCCTTTATTTTATAAATTGTTATAGAGTAATGTCTTCAAATAAATTAAAACAGTCTTTGCTTTGAAAATTAAACAGTTGGTAATGTGACATTGTGAAATAAGCGTCACATTACATTGAAATTAAGCACACTGGTTGTTCAGATTTAGAACTTTATTAAAATGTCAAATTTTATCACATTAAAGTCCATAGCGCTCAGATGACTCCAATGCAAAGTCAATATCTGTTGTGCCCACCATTAACCTGTAACACACCACTGACTCGTCTCGGCATAGACATGGTCAATCGACGAATACCGCTCAAGAGCCTGTTGCAGTTCTTGCAGATTTTGCGGCGCTGGATATCAACTGGGGCGCGTCTATACAAATCACCCCACAAATGTTCTATTGGGTTCGAATCTGGTGATTTGGACGGCCAGGGCAACACTGTTACGTTCTGGTTATTTAGAAACTAAACAGTAGCGCGAGCTGTGTGCGGCCGAGCGTTGTCGTGCTGGAAAACTTATCCACGGAGGTCCATTATGGGTAGCATGTGTGAAGTCAAAATCTCATATCTGTATGGAGCGGCGTTAGGGTTGCCAGGGATGTGCACCAGTTGAGTTTGTCGGGCGCATGATATGGCAACCCACATCATCACACTTCCTCCGCCGAAATTGTCGACTTCAATGACGCAGTTCCTTGCGTACCTCTCATTCCGGCGTCTGTAGACACGTTTACACCATCTCTTCTCTGCAGCTTGAATATGGATTCATCGCTAAAACAGATTCGCCTCCAGTTTCGCATGTTTCAGTCCCTTACTCTGTTGCACCATCGGACCCTTGCACGTCGATGCTGTTGTTTCAGTACTACGCCAAAGTAAGGACGTCTGGCGGGTAAGCCGTTTTGACGAGCAATTTCTGACTGTCTGTGCCGATATTCTCCGCAGAGCTGGGACATTTGATGCGGTTTCTGTTGCTGTTATGGTCTGGTTTCTCAGATGAAGTAACCGGGTGTAGCGATCTTGGACTGCTGCTGTGACCCTAGAACGACCAGGGCGTTCACGGTCTTCGTGCAGCGTTACACACAGACTGGCCCAAAAGTCACGTGTAATCAATAGCCACTATCCGGTGCTTAAATTCAATTATTGGACATTCCCAATCACACGAAAAATTTTGTTTGTGATGCTGCATTTCTTTTCTTGGAGAGTTTATAACTCTTTCTTGTTTTCTTTAATTGCCGTGTACATAATAATCAGTGCGTTCGATTTTATTCTATCTTGTAAATTAAAAATTCAAAGATTTTAATGCGCTGGCGCGCCGTCTCGTGTAACCAGACTTCCTGTTTTAACTTCGACCACGGAACGAGAGTTTTGTATCATTCCAACCAAAAGATTTAAAAAATGGCCGTAGGCTAATATTGCCCGGTGATGGTACAGTTGGTTTTCTGATAAATTACATTTTAAAATATTCAAACATTAAATAGAACCCAAAACCTATTGAAGAATATGACGATAAATATTATCAGTTGTTTTTTTAGACCTCAATTGCCCTACAGAAACGAAGGTATTTGAGTAAGGGCACCAGAGAACGTCTCGATACAACAGATTCCGCTGTAGGACATCAGTTTTCAACATGAAGACGTGACATGATATCACCATTAAGGCAACTTCGAACATGTGATATCATCTATTTAAGACGTATTGACTGTACGATTGTATCACTGATGTATTACGAAGCAATTGTCAAGGGTGCTAGAGTGAGAATTGTTCGAAATACACTCGGGATACAAAAAAAGTTATATCGTTTGAGAAACTTAAGCCTGTGTTTTACAAGTATCACTCATCTTTTAATTTTGAAACTCACTAGCGTCCGGCTTGTGAGTTTTACAATATTACAAGACTCATCTGATAATGCCGATACACGGTTTTTAGTTGAAGCGCCTCTATCTTAAAGCCATCGAAACCTAGCATAATCCAGTCATACGAAACTGTTTTTAGGCCCAAATCTTTTAAAATGTTATACACATAATGTAAATGACAAAAATATATTGGGGTAAATGTATGTGTTGTCCATAAGTAAATAATTACAAGCGTTCTGTCTATTGAGAAGCAAGGTGGAAAACATGGTCCAATCTGTCCCTGATGAAATATTATAGCCTGATCGCCTTATCAACAAGTGGCATACTTCCAGATAGTTTTTAACCAATTCAACTTTGCCCCATAAAGCCTGAAGGGAGATTAACACGTACGCTATATCAGCTGGTTGATTAATAAAAGTTACTCACTGTGAGAAAGCGGCGTTGGACCCTTCGGTCTAAATCTAAAGTTTTATGAGATGATTTTGGCTAAGAAATGAAAGATTAATGGGATTAATTTACTTTTATATAAAAAAAAAAACACGAACCACCGATAAATCGTGCGTCATTAGGAATCCGTTAAGCCGGCCAAGCTGGATTTTCCAACCATCATGTGTAATAAAGTCAATATTATATAACCACGTCTGAATTAGCAATGCAAAGAACCAACCAATTAAGATGGTATCAACTGGGATTACCGCTATCTGTCTTAAACATGTCTTGTGACCTAACTCAAGGTAAATTCATTATTATCAGCAAATCCAGTTCATACCAATGTCTCCAAAGGTAAAGCTAAAAAATTAATGAAATATGAGTATCGAGGTGACACATGGCAAAATTGAATACCTATGGAACACACGGCAACCATAAATATTGATGGAAAAAATGAGGAATGTGAATATGGTGGTGACATAAAACCAATATGAATATGGATGGGACAAGTCGAATATGAATATCGGTGGTAAATTTGAATTAGAAAGGTTTTATTATGATATACTGATATGAATATCAAAAGGAAAGCAGAACTTGTAGTTAATATTGTTGGTTCGTGTGACCTTTTATCAGTGACATTTTCAAAGTAAATATTCACCTATCTTTCAGTTGATATTGTAATATTTATTTAGTAAATGTCTAACATTTATCACGTTCTGAAATCTTAGCCATATTGGACCCTAAAGATGTATAACTTTACAATAGATAATACTAGAAGTCTATTAACTAGAAGTATGCAACTGCTATATAGAAAAGCTAACCGGCATTGGGGACCGTGTCCCCTGTTATAACGTATCATGTGACGTGGCACACAAGACAATTAAGAAGAATTCAGCTTTGAAAATGATGCATTATGGGAAACACATGTTTAGCCAGCGTTCCGAACGAAAACAATTGATATACGCAATTGCTGGTCAGGTTCGAAATCACTCACAGTTCCTTACAACTAAAAATATACTTGTCTGAAATGTGACGTCATCGTTTCTTGTTGGTGTACAATGTCGGGGACTACTACACGGCAGTTACAAACCTCTTGCAAATACACTTCTGCTGATACAAACAGGGTACAGGGTGAATATATATATATATGCTGTTAAGATCCAGACCAGGCCAACCCCTTTTGACATTATTTGGATAGGAGAGATGATCTGGTATTCACTATTTTTAATCAATGTGTCTTTTATCAATAAGTTTTCACATTGATTTATTTGAATGGGGTTTTACGTTGTACTCAAGGGTATTTCACTTATATGACGACGTGTCCGCTCAAAGAGTGAAGGAAACCACCTTCGACACCACTGGCAACAAACAAAGACAGGACCGGGCAAATACAGGACGACAACAGGACGCAATACAGACGCTGCAAACAGATCGGATTCCTGTTCCCCTTTAGCTCTGAGAACACCATGGCAACATGAAGCTCCCTCCAACCAACCGCTTTTCATACTGAATATTTATTTACGTTCTGGTTTGAATTGTGACATTTATTTACATGCACACTACATGTTTTCTTTATGAATGTTGAAATAAACGAGCGCCTCAAGTCGTATGAACTTCATATTACGGTTTGCTGTCCATGTATTTAACAGAAGCGTATATAATCTGGGCTGGTTCCTTCAAAGATCGTTAAGTTAACGGCTTGATGGGTGATGTCGCGTTCCAATAAATTTCTTTTTTGAAGTGACCTTCATTTCTTTGTGAAAATAACCTCATTTAACTGGTTGACATTAAGGTAACAGAACAACCGGTCTGAGGTCAAAAGACTGATGACTGTAGTCAATAATCGTACTGTCGTCATTTATCTGAGGAATCCCTTCCGAACTTGCCTCATCTGGGTTGGTCTCGTTAATAACTACCGATTATCACCTTTTGATTCTGAATAAGCAAAGGTCTCAAGTCTGACTAGGTTTATTTCATCAAATGTTATTATCGTGGATTTCTACTGGTCTTTTGTGACATTTAGCTGTAAAAGTATTCACTTGTTGTCATCTTACTACGATGTAACTGTTACAATATGACCTCAGCCATTACTCGTGTTATCTTTGGGGTTGTTTACTAAGGGTAAGCTATTCTGACAGATTAGAGCATAAAAGTTTAAGTACGGTTTAGTGAATCAACTCAGTTTTTGTCGAGACTTGATAAATTTTAAGGGGCCGTGGCGTGGCCCAGTCAGCCCATCAATAACATGCTAAACCCCCCTTCGCGTAGCGCTCACTGGTTCGGGGAATCCATTCCATTAATGTGGAAAATATACATTTTGTACTGAATGTAGTGATGTCGAGATGGATTTTATGAAGAGTCTTTCTGAGTTTCCACTGTGATTTAATGCATGGTCAACATGTCAGCCTATTGTTCCAACTTCGATGTGTCGCCCACGGTTCGATTCCGTATTTCCACCATAAGAGTTATGACGTTGCTCCGACAAGCCATGGTGCGGAGGGGGGATATGAGGCTTCCTTCCCGTTTCCCAGCATATTTCAGCAAGGAGCAATGTTAAATAGACAATCCGTCGTCATATTATTGTCATAACCTTAAGAACGACGTTAAACTAAAATCAGACAAATAAATCCACCAGCTACGGCAATGCAAATTTGTTATTTTGGTGAAATATACATGGAAACTACGTTAGCCAAAGTTTCTATCATCTGTCTTTGCAGTTGATTCCTCAAAGAAATATTTACGATATTTACAATTCCTGTTAATAACATCTTTATCAGAATACTAATTGTAATGGAGATAAATTGCATGACATTCACACTCCAATTATGATTATTCTAGCTGCATTAAAGTAAATCAGTTGACTTGCTAATTTTAAAATCGAAGTTTTCTTACGATAAGATATCGGTTTGTATTCCGTTTAATGTCATATGAGATAACATGAATTTACCTGTTCATTGAGTTAATGCCATTTAAGGTAAGGAAGCCATGGTGAGTAGGCAGGTAGTGTGGCCTATAGATCCCTGCCTCTAATCAGCCGCTAAAGTAAAGAGAGTTGTTCACATCCGCATGACCAGTCAGACATTTGTGCCTCGGTTCCTTTGAGTCGATTGAACTCGCTTTGCCGACTGCATCCTTTGGTCGTAGAGTACCATCGATTGCCTGTGCTAGGTAGCTCAGTTAAAGACTTCAACGCTTAGCCGTCGCAGCCTGGATACTGCTGCCGTTCTTATATAGGAAAATATGGTGCGTGTCAACAAATGTTATATTTGACGATACGGTTTGCTTTGGGAGTGTAGTTAGTACCTGATGTATATTATTTTAGTGATTGAAGAAGACTTCTACTCTTGCATGGAATAAATCTGATACATAAACTGCCTAAAGATAGTTCAATGTATCAATGAGTTACAACAACATCACTGTCATTACACCGCAGCACCTGTTAGACTGTTTACATTCCACGTGAAATTGAAACCTTACACTGGTGAGTATGCAGTTTTTCAGCTATCAATTCTCCCTGTTAAAAAACTCTATCTTCGTCTTGTCGATCGGTTAAATGTGTTTTTCTGGCTCTAGGCCTTGAGAAAGCGTGAAAGTTTTCTTTCAGGCTCTTAACATATCAATCAAATCCAACGATTCCCAGTGAATTAGGTTCTTCTTGTCAGACGAACAAGGGGGCCACATTAGTACACCTTCTACTCCATTTCTCACCTCCACTTTTTGCGATATAAGAATGTTTGCAAAAATCTGGAAACGAATTTATCACGTATTTTAACTGACTACAGCCAGTGACGTCGACAGAGTCAACTTATACACTTGACGTTTTTCTCTGCTACTTAACAGTTGTATGCATCTTTTGCGTCTCAGAATATCTGAATGAAGGGCCTGATTAATGGATAGACATTTTAAGGGGGTGTTATTTTTTCGCTATTGTGTTTCATGCTGTTTACTTTCATATTACATCAGTCCCACTTAACGCGGACAGGATTCATTCTGTAGCTGTACAATAATTAATATCGATAGTAATTACAATTTAAACAATCACTACAACTCAAACTTACCATTGCCAAAATATTATTAAAATTTAATCACTTGGCCCTCGCGCTCACCAGTAAACATAACCATCATGTCGAACGAAATAAACACGGGTCAACCATGAAAATATATAATAACTTCTACTTATCCTGTATTCTAAAATTTGAAATGTAATACAAAATGTTCCATAGCGTTTTATTCGGTTGATTGTTTCATGATGTGCCTGCCTTTCCACTCAGTGTTTTGGCTCGTTAATCTGTCCGTGGCAGTGCATTTACCAGCTTGTTCCAAGGCGTATTTTGTTCTTCAAAGATTAAATTCCTGACTTTCTAAAATATGGTTTACCAGTAGGCCAAAATTATTTCTACTCCCCCGTATTTGTTTTCAAGGAAGTTATTCGAATCGACATACCTACTGTCAGAAATTGTTTATACTGAAGGCGGAAGTGTGATATTTCAGCTGTACCGGTTTTAAATGAAGCTATTCATGTGTTATGATACATCTTTGATGAAG
Source organism: Mopalia muscosa (assembly GCA_031763545.1). NCBI lineage: Eukaryota > Metazoa > Mollusca > Polyplacophora > Chitonida > Mopaliidae > Mopalia > Mopalia muscosa. The sequence goes on along the minus strand of JARFOD010159066.1, from coordinate 3,806 downwards.
GATATCTGTATTGTTCTGTTTCAGACACCATCCACAGGGTAGAACCCGTGAAGTGAGGACAGTAGTTCCATTAGCTACGCAGACAGCAATCATGCTTCATGACAAACCTTTGATAAAACCTTGCATCTCCGGAAGAAAGAAACAGGTTTAATCGATATAGTTGGGAATAGTTTTAATATAAGCGTCAATACTACGTTGAAGAATTTGAGATAAATGTATTGTAATTGGGACACTCTATAAGGCTATGTAAAGACTAAACCCATGTGGATAATCTGACAGTAATTGGTGTCGTTATCAGGGAAGATTGAGATGCTGGTAGGCAATGGTTAGATCAATATATCCGGTTAATTCATACACAATGACAGGTGAAGCTGTCCATGGTCTTTAATCCCTATATGGTCAGTCTCTGTATGACATAAAGAAGCCGATGGTAATATATATATACAGTATTATTCAACAGTAATCAATCAAAACAGTTCCAGAAAGCTGTCTCCGAGCCTAAGGCTTCTATCGCTGCACAACGAGGATGTGATTTGTGGGGCTGGATTGCTATTGTTTCCATATTTGTTGGGTTGTAATTCTCTTCGAATTGTTTGTCTGATCACTATAGGGTCCGTTTTGATTACAAAAAGGTTATATTGTGTGCATGGATACATATTGATCGCCAAATCACGCATGGCGATCCTGACCTTGGTTCATTTGATAATTAGCGAATCGTTCACAGCCAAAAGAAATGTCAAAAGCACTACAGCTTTGGTAAAGGTCAATCTCAAGGAAATATGTCTATGTTAGCCAGGAAAGGGACAGTCGTGCGGAAACATCGTGGTCGGTCAATCAAACGCCCCTCGAGTAAGAGTCCTTGTCCAGGTACCCCCGTGCCTCTGGGTTATCCAGCCTCTAGTCCGTCTGCGACCGTCAGCTGGGGAGAAAAACTAGACACACGTGTTTGTATATCCGCATCATCCTCGTTCCGAGATAAACCGGAAACCAGCCTCTATTCGAACCATCCTATTTCTCGGAGTTACCTAACCCCATTAGCGGTAAGTAAAATCATATTTAATTCAAAGCCTATTAGGCGACTCAGACGAGCGAGACACGCTGAACTGTTATTATACTGTATCTACATAACTCAATTATATATATTTTTGTCAGTCATTATATATTATTTCATATTGGAAACATCCAGCCTGAAATCTAAATAAAGGTTCTGGTGGTTATGTTTTGGAACTTCTAAAGAATAACAGGAAAATAACACAGTGCTACAATATTTAAACATCCGGTCATTAGAACGTAATTTTCTGCTAATGTCTCTATGACCCTGATAGCACAATGTCAGTATCTTGATATCCTATACAGTTGGTACATAGCTTCAGTAAGTAAGGTGGTGGTAAAAATAACTATGTTTAATATACAAATGAACAAAAGATTTACTGGCCGTTAGATTCTTTTAAATGCGTAAGTCTACCACAAAACAAGACCAAAAGGAAGTTGATGGCCACATACATTTTGGAGATTTTTGACAAATTTCAAAAAGCCATAGTGGGCCGGGGCCGGGATGTACTCGCTGTTCAAGCCCACACAGTTCCTACTAATTCGAGCATTGATCGGTCAAACGAGAAGTGTGTAAAGTGTTGCTGTCTGAGAAGAGCATTGCTCGTATAAAGTCAGTTGCTATTGAATCGTTAAACACCCTTCCGCGAAAACACATTGGATTGTTAATAACGGTACTCCATGCAGTGAGACTGTGCATTATTAATAGTATTAAGACACCGACGTCAAGGGTTCATCAGCTTGAGACCTAATGTAGTTATAAGACTGTCACATATAATTAAACATGTGGTGAAGACGTATTGCTCCTAACAATTTACGGGATAATTGTTTTAATAAGGGAATGTTTAAGATTTCCCTGCAATATTTTGTTTATTATAAAAAGACACCAAAAATACATGACACCAAAGGTATACACTGCCTAGTGGCAGTAGTCATGTCTAAGATGGAGGATTATGACACCCGTGCATGTCGGTGGGTGAATGGTACTTGCTGACGCACATGACTCTAGAAAAATGATGACACTTATTTCTCATGGTGAATGATTTCTGATGACAGTCATGTCTCTTGCTGAGCGCTAAATGATTATGACGATACCATGTCTTTTTCTAAATGATGTTATGTAATGTTTTATTTGATTATCGGGAATAAAACAAACCCTTAAGTCTATGAGGGGAATTTTCCAACATAAAAAAGACTCAACATAAGTAAATTAGAAACATATTCACCTGTTAACAATTTACGTTTAAAGCGAAACATTTGCAAGAATAGTTATCAGTACTTAGTGTATTCGCATTTAGGCTTCTTTAGTCAAAAATATTCCCGAAACTAAATTGGCTATAACAAAACATTGTTAAATCGCCCTGTATCTAAAATTAAGCGGGCTGTCTACCCTGAATCTGTTTCCTGCTTAAATTAAATCAAGGAGGCGATGTATTTGGAACACTGAGGGATAACATCACAAGAGTGCACACCAGGGACTATTTCCGTAAAAGCATGTTCCGCCGATCGCGATCAATCTATAGTCAAATATTGTGTATTTTCACAAATAAGTTTAGAGTGTAAACAAAACTGATTATCAACAATAATCTGCTCTTTAAAGAGCAGTTATTACTATGCTCATTCTTCATCAGGCCAATACAGAGTCACCTGTGATACATGATCACACCCATGTATGTTGTTGAATGGTACATGATCACACCCATGTATGTTGTAAAATGGTACATGATCACAACCATATATGTTGTTGCATGTTACATGATGACATACATTTCTGTTGTTGAATGATACACGATAACACACATGTCTGTTGTTGAATGATTCGTGATGATACACATGTCTGTTGTTGAATGATACACGATAACACACATGTCTGTTGTTGAATGATACATGATGACACACATGTCTGTTGTTGAATGATACATGATGACACATGTCTGTTGTTGAATGATTCGTGATGAAACCCATGTCTGTTGGTGAGAAATGATTGATGACACCCACTTCTCATGCTGAATGATGACACCCATGTCTCTCGATAAATGAGTGATGACACCCACTTCTCTTGCTGAATGATGACACCCATGTCTCTAGGTGAGAAGTGATTGATGACACCCACTTCTCTTGCTGAATGATGACATTCATGTCTCTCGATAAGAAGTGATTGGTGACACCTACTTTTCTTCCTGAATGATGACACCCATGTCTCTATATGTGAGAAGTGATTGATGACACCCATTTTTCTTGCTGTATGGTGACACCCATGTCTCTCGATGAGAAGTGATTGATGACACCCACTTCTCTTGCTGAATGATGACACCCATTTCTCTCAGGGAGAAGTGATTGATGACAACACTAATCTTGCTGAATGATGATACCCATGTCTCTTGTTAAATAATCATGCTCACATGTATGTCTCGTGTCGATTGACCCCAATGTCCATATATCCATCACTACAAACACGCTCGTACTGACGTTTTAACAAGCCAGCCTAGTTACCTATGAACTAGCCACAAGGATACGACACTACAACTTTACATATAACATTTCAGTTGCTCCACCACTTTTCCCCTGGATATACGTGTATACACCAATGTGGGGGATTTAGACACAAACCACGTTGTTATCAATTAGCAGTTATTAGCGGTTTACAACACTTCTTCACTTAGCACCAGAAATCGATGCACGAACTAACAGCTCTAAAACCCTAATTACCAGTCAGCCTGATAATTAATTGTTTTCTGGAGCTGTGTATGAACGGA
>JARFOD010159055.1:0-12093 GCA_031763545.1 Mopalia muscosa | reverse complement strand
TTAGGAAATTAAAAATGTATAGAATAGCAGTCGCTATCTTGTTTGTTTTAAATCTAGTGAAACCACTCCACACAAGTTTATACAACCTATTACTAAATATGAAGCCCGTGTAAACATGAGTCGTTATCAAAGGAAGGATAGAACGATTTGAGAAAGTACTTAAATGATATAAAACTATTCGGTACGTTTTGACATTTATTAATACTGGCAGTGGCAGATTATCTGAACACCCGACCTGTTGTTTTTATAGACATGTATACAACAACTATATGAGGCCGTTAGAATTACATCAGTGGTCGATGATCTTCACAAATCGTTATCCATGCAATTACATAGAATTCCTGTCACAATATCTAAACAAATATATGTGTCTGAGTTACATTCCACTTTCATTTTCCTTGCCTGAAAGAAAGGAATTTACTCATGTCAAGAATTGAACAAAACATTTGTTTAGTTTTAAATGCTGTGGCCGTCTGAAACTCCATCTTTAACATTTATCTTTCTATATTAAGAATCTTAAGTAGTACGGGTTAAGGTTGACTACATTGGAAGGTCAAAATGCCGCTTATGTAATTTAATATGCGCTATAGATTTTTGGGATAAACCCGTTTTAAATGTTTTGTTTTTGGTCATCATCTACAATGATTTGGAGATAAAAACCTAAAGCTGTACATTGCAACAACCATTTCATTCTACTGCAAATGTACTTAACTGTAGACGAAGATTTCCACACGGAGTGACTAAATGAGAAAATTTGTTGAGAAAAAAGTAGGCGATATGGCTAAACACAATTATTGTGAACAGTGTTATGTTCTCTTACACAGCAAGTGGTTAAATGTAACTGTATCCTGATATCTAGCTAATTGATAGCTGTGATATCTTACTGGATACAGTCACCATGAAGTAGACGATACACGTGGAATTAATTACACTATATTCTTAAAAATGTTCATATATATATATGTGTGTAATAGGCTATCCACCAAAACAGTACCAAACACATTTACTTCTTAATCCGTATAACTGACTGCAGGTTAATTGCAATAAATAAATTTATTATATAAGTGTTTTCCAACATATTTGTGTCACTTATATACAGCAATCATATAAAATAAAGTTCATTCAGTGTTTTAAAAACGACTGCACAATTGCGGTGGACTAAAATGGGCATCATTTTTTTATGGTTCGTATTATAGTTAATCATTGAAAATTGATGGTTATGAAAAAATAACTTCTCTATAACAGTTACAAATAGGTCAATGTGATCCCTCGTTGTTAAGGAAGCGTGTTAGGTCAACTAATCTTAGATCAAATATAGAGAGAATCAATAGCCAACCTTTAACTGCTAATTTGAGATGCTTGAGATTTTTGGTACATTCTCCACAGCAGTTTCTCTTAGAGACTTTACATTTCTGGGCTTTAAATGTTGCTTTGTTTTTTGTTAAATTGATAAAATTTAACTAAAAGATATTTTTGTGTTTTTATAGGCTAACCTATGGATAAACAGACATAAAAGTCCACTGAAATCGGTTTATGCAATAATTGAATTTGAAAAAAAAAAAGTAAAAAAGATGCACCCGATTTGAGTGAAAATGTTATTCTACTAAATAAAGTTCTACGGTTAATAGAGAAATGTGCAACACGTCGTTGTTTCTCTATTCGGTAATGACGACAGCGCTGTTTAACATTGGACTCTGGGCTGGTCCTCTTAAAACATATCTCTGGTTGCCTACCGTGCGCAAAAATACAGAGACCTGCTCTACAAGAGCGTATCAATAGTTGAAATCTATCTCAAAGACATGAACGACCATTACTTTAAATAAACAATTTCATTATCCCTAAACAAACTTTTTATAGGTAAAGGTTAATACAGAAATGTTCATCAGGTCGTTGTTTCTCTATACCGTAATGATGACAGCACTGTTTAACATAGAACTCTGGACAGGTCCTCATAAAACACATAAATGCTTAAATATTATAAATAAGCCAGGGATGAAAAAACACCCAGACATATATTCTTAAAATTATGTTTACATTCATTGTTTTTCTGTGTGTTTGATGTTAATAATTATAATAAATAACGATACTTATCTAATCTAATCTATAGCGTGGAACATATTATCTATAAAAAATATCGTTAGTCAATAATTTAAGTTAGTGATAAACGTAGCGCACATGGGAATTTTTATGTTTTTTTTATTCGTAAAGGGAAATATCTAGAGGGTGTACATGATATATCTGTGATACAACACTTAAAAATCTAACGACTCTGTTCTCCACCTGTAATATCGATCTCTCAGATATTTATTCATATCCATAGCAGATACATGTGGATGAAAGTACATAAGAGTAATATATCTGGTTTTATCTTTACTCATTGAGGCGCCTGAGAAGATATCCAAACTGCTCAACCGAGTAGTTAGTTATTCGTTTTTATTCCGTGTAAACGTTCCGGCATTCGCTTTTGCCGATAAGAAAGAGATGCTATTTAGACACATTCAAAACAAGATACGCATTATACATCTGAGTGCAAAACCACCTGATTCGAGGTGTAGTTTCTCTTAAAACGTTATAAAGTTAAAATGTCTCTAAATATATACTGAGGTTTTGGCTGACACTAAAAACAAATAATTATGTTACTATGTATACAATAGGGGAATGGAAAATCTCAAGCTTGATTATCAACTTGGTTATCAATCAGTGTTTCAGAAAATGAGTGATGTTAGAGCTATATATTGTGCAGGGTGAACACAATACTTGGTAATAAATACATGCTCTGAATATCATACATCGGCCGTGGCTTAGCGGTAGTGTGCACGCTTACTTATCTGAACCTGCTCCAATGTAGCGTTCACGGGATCGAGTCCGTCTGTCGACCATCAGGTATATGAGCGAATCACATGTTGTGGCTCCGGCGATCGCGGGTGTTTTTTTTTATGAGGTTTCCTGCATGTTTTCCATCGTAATAAGACAATATGTCGTCATATAAATGAAATACCCTTGAGTACGACGTTAAACCCCAATCAAACAAACATATATTGTGTCACAAATAGAAAAAACTTTAAGAATTGTCGACACACATCATTAACCAAAGTTTAAACGGGCCTTATAAACGCACTTCCAAGCAAGCTTATCGCCCAGACCGCTGTTACAAATGTCAACCCTAGTCTTTCTGCTGTGATGGGCTTTGTCAGCGGTTCTATATAAGACAACATTAATCCATCTTATCTCTCTGTAATCTGAGTAGTGTCCCTGGCGTGGGTGTGTTTTTGTACTGATATATTATATAGACATTAATATAAACCATACAATATTTTACTCTTTTGTGTGAATAAATCCGGCGTAATCTATTTGCCAATAAACTAATATTCCGAGTTCAAACGTAAATACATGATGTGTTTTCATATCATACTATTTCGGAGATATAACAGTATCATTTGCAGTCTCCACATTACTTGTAATTGACCAGACGTTTAATGTTAATATCATTGGATCAAAACACATCTAACATTCCATTATATAATAATCGTACAGCTATATATCATTGTTTTTGTGGGGATTTGTTGGTTAACATGAAAACCCCCGAATAGATGCATTGTTAACGAGGTTGTGAGCAATATCCAAACTAACGAGCCAGTAAAATCTCCCCTGGGCTACATTATTTCAATCTCTCGAGTGGTTTCCATTTCCATGATCACGTTTGTGAATAGTTACTTTTTGCTAAAAGTGCTTCTGAAAAAACAACCATTAACATTTGTTGTAGTTAAAAATGTTGCGTGTAATAACGAAGACTGCTGTGGCTGTTTAGTAGGAGCCATGCAGAAAGTTGTCTATTACGTTCCTGTTTTATTTACATCATTCTTGATGTCGTTCATGATTACGTTTCTGAATGGCCTCCGTCTGTTTTGTTGCATTTCCCAACTGTATAGTGAAAATATTACATACTTTCATTCTCAAAGATAATCTGGCTAACAAGAACGCTGGAGGAAACTGACAAATATACTTGCCAAAGTAACAGTTATAGCTGTATGTTTATAGCTCTGTTTACAGACCAGTAAGACCTGATGACATGAAATATGTCCAAGTGGCTAGAGCAAATACTATTCAACAATTAAGCTAACTCACGAATACTATTTATGTAACTCTTATTGGATATTCCATCACAGATGTATTCGCTACAGGCCACTTCAAATACATGTATACACGATAAATATCTAGTATTATTTTAGTAAGACAAACAACAGTTCTACATTTCTCTGACGAGGCTTTAATTTTTCTTTAGATATATGGAATTTGTCAAATCCATTAATGTTCTCTGTACTGTATAAACCTGACGCGTTGAATGTATATATGGTTTCCTCAAATCCTGTAACAGTTTACACGTCTTTTGTGGTTTCGTATATATCTATATACCATGGCCAGCTGTTTGGTGAGCTATGGGCCACAACAACTGCGGATCAACAATACTGTGGGAAGTAAAAACAAACAATAGCAAACATACAGTTCCTGAACCGTTGGGTTTGAATGCTGATCGTGTCTAACTATTATACAGATACGAATTGTGGCTATTGTCTATTCAGGAGATCAGCTACGTGTTGATCTTTATTTAAAGCGGTACTCTCGGCTGAAATTACCCCTATATCCCTTGAAAGGTTACCATTAAATATACTTAAATATGGCATCGACTTATCTTTTTTTCATTTCATAAAATAACCCAAGTGTTACTGATATACACCTTCCTACGACCACTGGCAGCTGACATTTTGGGCGTGGCCAACCCTGTCCATGACGTCACGCGACTAACACTCGTGTGTTACGGGTAATAACATGTGTGACCTATATAGGTCATTGGTGTCCCGGCAACGGACAAAGGTTTAAACAGTCGACTCTACTGCATTCTAAATATTATTTGCGGACCTACCTTCGGAGATTCCAACTCTAAGGTATCCCCGAGCAATCTTGTCTGTTTTCCGGAACATCGGAAACCAGCTTTCAGCGAGCAGCGATATATACTCGTTGCATCACACTGTGGATGGAATACGGAACACGTGTTTCGCTTTATTTTTTATAATAAAATGTGTTTTTTGTGGTTAAATGTCTATACTTTAATTTCGGTTCTGTTGCGTTTATTGGTTAAATGCATAGGTTCGCCTTTACAGATCAATAAACACTTTATAATCTTGTTTTCTTACAATATTTAACATAAGTGCGTAAATGTATAATATTTTGAAAGAAAAAACAAAAAAACAAACTAGGTCAAGTTCTATGTTTATACACACAGCCGAGGATTGAGTCTTAATCTAACCAAGATTGAAAGACTTTACTAGCCATCCAAATTCAAAAAGTTATTGGTATCATGCTGGCGCAACATTGTATAAGTGAAATAACCTGAAGTCTAATGTCAAGTCCAAATTAAACACGATTAAACCCGACAAAGTGATATGTCTATCTTCTGGTATGGAGACTGTGAGTGATACATTGATGTCTTTCACAGCCCTCGCAGGGTCGGTTCACAAGACACTATGATATACATTTGGTTACTTGTTATAACACATTTTCCGAGCTTATAATAAGACCACGTGGCTAAGCGGATGGCTGGCATGTACTGCTCACAGGGGCTCGGTACCATATAGGTCGTCTGTGTAGATAAAGATACTAGAAGGGAGGACACTCTTCGTCGACCCAGCATGTACCGTGGTGAAATTTAACCGATTCAAGCCCATTAATCACATAAAAGAAATAAATACCACTTGTCCGTGTGAGATAAATTGTTCATTTCAAATCCTAACCAAGAAGTGTGATGTTAGCCTAAATTCTCCATTTTTGCTTGCAAACACGGAATTGTTTGCCTAAAACAAATTCAGACCATAAACGATGTATGTGGTTAGCTGTGACTGGCTAATATGGACCAGCGACATATCCAATCACAGCTAAGCGCATACAGCCTAGACTGAATTAAAGAAACAAGTTAATGTTTTGTGTTTGCAACCAAAGTTTGAGAATTATAGATAATTAACGTCACAATTCTGGGTTAGGATTTGAAGATGAACTATTTGTCTCTCACGGACATGTGGTATTCATTTATCTTTTATGTGATAAGTGGACTTGAATCGGTCATATTTCAACACGGTGCAAGGTGGGTCGACCTTAGAGTGCCTGCTATCTTTTCTTATATATGACAGTCTCTATGCTACCGAGCCCCTGTAGTACTGCTGGCGATTCGATGCCTGACTGAGGATCGACGTAGGCCTACAGTTCGATTCCCCTACGTGTTTCAACCTGCAAAATTGTCTAAACTTTATAATCTTTTAAAACTATAAAAGTCTTATTCCCCAAAAAAGGAAAATATTCCAGAATAAACTCTACGTTATATCCGCTATGGACTGTTCCTACATGTGACGGTTTACCGGCCGTCTTTGTAATGGTGAACATATCTGAGGGATTGCTGTGATTTATGACTTGATGACATTGCTTGAAATATTTACGTGTTCTTTAAATTTCCACGTCAATGTCATTGCAAAACATGAGAATACATCACACCCTTTCTTCTACACCGTCCCCACCGTGTAACCGTCGTGGATAAAATTAATTAGCTCAACGGCAGTTTTTAAAGCTGCTGTCCTAAGACACCCATTGTCGATGGTAGTATATAAGACTTGTACAATTTTGTCAGCTTGACTTCAACCCGGAATTCAGGAACTCTGTTTTTAAAATTTGTATCTTCTTGGATTTATGAAGGTTTTGATTCGGCAAATCTTGAAGTAATTCATTTCCACACTTGATTATGAATTAAATTTTGGCGAATGGAGGGTGCAAACTTCTTTTAATAAAAATCCCGAAAAACAGGGGATAATCAGCGAAAAGATGGCTCGGTGATAGCTTAGAGCTGGAATCTCCTCATGAAATCTCGAGGTAGGTCCGCGAATAACGTTTAGAATAGCCTCTACTGGTTTCGTGGCGTAGGCACTAACTTTGAAAAGAAAGATATTTGATTGGTCAATTTTTGTGGAGCTCTTCTGTTTAATGATAAAAGTTCCTATACATAGCGTGTGGAGAAAATTGACAGGTGTTTGTGTATTACCCATTGTTTAAGATCCAATTATAAAATTGATATAGCTTGATTAGATAATAGAAGAGCATAGCCTAAGACAAGAAATGATGCCCGATTTACCTATATGCATTTTATTGCAGCCCTGAGTATCGCTTTAAGGGGACTATCACGAAAACGATTTGTCGAGAAAATATGAGTGCGTTGGCGTTACCTATTCAAAACACGGTGAAATCAATCCAAACATAAATTGTCACCTCTATATGTATTGATATATTTTCTCGAGATATATTCCCGAGACACCATTGAACATGTTTTATCCTACCATTTCCAGTAATACATTTGAAGTTCACTCACAAAATTTGAGCTTGAATGAACTGTACGTAGGTTAATGAAAACAGTTTTGGTAACACTGGCAGTATGGTTGAGTCATTGTGATTCCCACAAGTTAGAGGCGGCTAGTTTACAGCCCTAATTCATACTCTACAACACAACCATGGTATGCTAGAGATGCTCTCAGAGATATCCCAGGGGCTGGGGATGTAACCTTTGTGGTCATTTTTGTCCATTTCTCACTCACCAGTATTATACGGCCTCGTTTGGATATTGTCAACTTCTCCAGACGACGTGAGTCCAGACGTGAAACTCTTTCAGGAAATGCACAATGCTATGTAGGTGCAAACTGATAGCGTCAATGTAGGTCTGAAAAATGGCCTATCTTTTTACAGCATAAAAGTTAGATCGCAGACCAGCGGCGCCCCCTGCCGGTCGAATCAAGCAAGCAATTTTAATGTGGGTTCATCAGAAATCTGCAATATCGGCACCACTTCCTTTTAGTCAACCAAAAGAAGCCCACAAATGCTAAACTTAGATAAGAGGACAGGATACCATTTTTCCTCGGTTTTTAAGTAGCTGGATATAACAGACTGCCAACATAGTATTTGCGTAGACAAGGAGTTCTTCCAGCCGCCTTATCACTTTTGCGTCTCTTTGTTACGTTATCAAGGATGGAAGTCAGTTTGAGGCAGCACCTTTCTGAAGTGTAATATCTCTTATGTATGATAATAGAGTGGGAAGTGATAAAAGAAAAAAGAGTAAAAAATATACTTGTCCATGTTGATGAGATCTCAAAATTATGTCAAAATATTACTTTTGTTTTCAACTAAATAAGTTTGGTTTTCTTTTTTATTGAAAAATATGTTACCATAAGTCTTTATTTTGGTTAATGTTAATCTCTTCTTTACAATTGTTTCCTTAGATATATCATACCTCAGGGCTTAATGGAGCTCTGTGGGAGTGGATGTTATACAATGTTAATCTGTTCTTTACGATTGTTTCCTTAGATATATCATACCTCAGGGGTTAATGGAGCTCTGTGGGAGTGGATGTTATACAATGTTAATCTGTTCTTTACAATTATTTCCTTAGATATATCATACCTCAGGGCTTCATGGAGCTCTGTGGGATGTAATACGAATGTTTGTTTGAAGTAGATAATATGGAGTATCCATGTTACAGAGAGATGCTCCCCAGCCCAGCCTCTATCAACTGAGATAAAATAGAGTGTGTTCAGTATACGATGGTGACAGCTGACGAAGATGACAATCACCTAACGCGTCGCCAGTAAACCTCAATTTGCGACGTAAAACCTAGCATTAGCGGCGGTAAACCATTAAGCATACAACCATACAGCATGTTTATTTCCTAAATACCTGAGGTTATACTTGAGATATCTGTGATACAACATCAAACAACTCTATTCCCGACCTGTAATATCTATCTCTAAGGTATTTATTCATATCCATAGAAGATACATGTGGGTGAAAGTATATTGAAGATAAATATGTTTGATTTTATCTTTACTCAAAGACGCACCCGAGAAGATATCCAAACTGCTCAACGGAGTAGTAATGTAGAGAGGTAACACGACACCTGTAAGAAATCATCAACGCGATGTCTTTACGAATTGTTAATCGTTTTTTCACTCTGGAAAATCTGTGTCATGTGTCCCAGAAGGATTTCCCATGTGTCTCAATTGTTTTATTCCATAAAGTATGAATGATAACGAAGAAAACTGTAGGAATCTAAAAGTGTTAAAAACAGTTAAGACATCGTCTTGTTTATCAGTAAACGGGCTGATAACGAAGCTGACACTCCGTCTAATGCACGGGATGCTGGTGTGTATAATTATGTGAGCAGACAGGGGGTTGTTTTGAAAGCTCAATTTAGCACCTTTGTCGGTTTTTTTCGTGGTGTTACTTATCAATTTCATTCACAGCTTAGGTCTGTTATATCTCTGGTTGACTTTAATTATACCTGCAAGGTTATATATAACGGTAACACTTACCGAAAAGATACTAGCCTAATAATATCAGGGGCCGAAATTAGTGCACATGAGCTTGAGAAGCGGGGGTGAACATTACTATAGAGATTACTTTGGAGCTTCAAGAACAGATAGGGTAATATTAAAAGAGTTTATAACAACAAGAAAAACTAAGGAAAAAATGAAATGGCTCAAAGAATAAAATATGAAGGTCACTTAAATAATAAACGTTGTTATTGTTTGGGATTATTATATCCGTTCTGCGATTATCCAGACAACAAATGCTGGTCATTCTAAATGAATCAGACGATGCATTCGGGCAGTGTATGTGGAGATGACTGGTAGTTCCAGAACTTTATATTCATCCTTTTAATAGTCTACCGTACATGTGATTTAGAATTATCTCAAGTATTCGAAGTCATTCCCGACTGTGAAACATATTGTAGCTTTTCAGTTGTCACCGTTCCTGATTACCTACTCCGTTATCACATAAAACATAGCTATGAAACAATCCTGTTAGGAAGGTCAAGGTCATGTTGCACCCTCCAACTGGTCTAACAGAGATATCGTATCCCATTAAAACACTTGGCTTTAATATGAAAGAAAACGCCCTCAGTTGGCGTAGCAGGTGTTCTTAGTAATCATTTGAAGAAGTTGAATCTTGTATTGGGATCTTTTGGTTAGAATTACGAGCTGTCTAGCACAGCTCCCCGCTTGTAAATAAAAAGGCTCTTTCTTATATGATTAATGGTGTAGTTTTTCTGCTGTGAATAATTAATGCAGACTAGACGAAAAGTAACTTTGCGAATGTACTATTTAAAACACGGCGCTACTGTCATAGAATAACGAACTCAACTTGCTTGGTTAACGGTAAATAATATAGCATAATACTAAGCATATTAAAGCTATATTTTATTATTTAATAACTTCTGACGAACGCAATTGCTTTTAAACTGTCCTCATAATAGGAGGTTAAATTGGGAATGTCTGTGATAGTTGAATTGATATGTTTTTGGAATTTTATACAACCTAGATTTAAAACAAACAAGATAGCGACTGCTATACTATACATTTTTAATTTCCTAAGCTTTCGAACATGACTATGCTCATCTTCAGAGGTAGATGGCAAAAGCAAGAATAATATAATTTTTATTATTCAGATATAATTTTGATATAGTACAATTTGAAACACATGTGGTTTTTGTTATTAGTTGAAAAAAATAAAATAAAAATAATTTTTAAAAATAATGCCCAACTACCTTACCGGAAATGAAACAAATATATTTTTATTTTGGTCTGTCCAATGAGAACATATGGCCAATCTGTTGTGGCATAACTCTTTCGTGTCTAAGTTGCATTTGGGTTTAGTCTTTGTTACCTGTGATGATTATCATTCAGTCATTGAGCTAGCATCCTTTCAAATTAATCGGCTACAATCAGTCAGTCAGTTAATGTTTATGTTACAATTAATTTGCTTTATAGCAAATCCTCTCCGAGTGAGAAATTCACATTTTATGGTTGTGATAGTGTCCATAAGTGTTGAAATATACTGCCAGCATATTAGTGAAATACCCTTTAGGATACTGTTTTTTTATCATCTTTGGATATATATAGGGACAAAAAATCTACAGGCCAATCGGGCCTGCAGGTCTTGAAATTTACAGGCCCAACACAAAAGCTATCAGGTTTTGGCCTGCGGACCGGCTTAATTTCCACCCCTGAACGTGTATCAACGGTTTCAGTGTATTGTATATTGAGCACTTATTCACTGACGCCGCATGTGGTTGATAAGTTTTAGCCTGTTCAGAGATTGATCACAGCTTGAATGGAATTCAACTAGCATTTGACACGGTCAGCTATTATCAATTTGATAGGAAAACGGGTATAGTTCACACTATCTATGCATAATTATTTGCAAAACATACATAAAATGACTCAATTCGATATTATAAACAAATTGTGAAAAAACTAGATTGGGAATTACTTCAAAGAATTGAGCATGAGAGATGTAAAACTGTCGTAAAATAGATCAGAAATACATTTTGCCCATTTTCTCTGCTTTCATTTTTCAGTGTACCGTACTTGGAAAAATGCCTACTCCTCAGCTGTTTTTACACCTACAGAACTGATTTTTTGCACACTTCATCTTAACATATAAAACTAAAAAAAGTTATAAGAAGTTGAAATTTCACTATTTTGACTCATTTTTGGGATTTTTTTACCTTTTACACAATATTGCAAAACAAACTAAGACAAATAGGAAAAAAACTGAATGACCGTTTCTGGGTTCACATAATGTTTTATACGTTGATGTAAGATTGAACAGTTGACTTAAATAGTGTGAAAGAAGTAGCAATTTGAAAAAGGGGTAGCAAAATTGTACTTTTTATGTAAAATATTTTTTTCTGTAAGTTTTTTATTTTTTTTTTACTTATTATTGTTCTGCAGAAAAAGACGATTCAGAATATATATACATGTGTTGCAAAACTCACAGTAGTTTAGAAGCAAAACTGCAAAATGTAAACACACTCTGTAGGGGGGGTTAGGGTATCCTTAAAAACGACCAAAACCCACTGTAAAATCACCAAACAAACAAACAAACAAAAAACAACCTTAAGTGGGACCCTGTTTAGGTTTGATAATCCCATCAATCCCCAACACATTGTGAAAGACTAAAATATGATAATTGGACTATTGAGTACTAAGTTACTATTATTATTGT
>JARFOD010159044.1:0-12093 GCA_031763545.1 Mopalia muscosa | reverse complement strand
ACGGATGGACGAACAGAGGGACGGACGCTGATCATACCATAATACGACCGATTTTCATCGGGCGTATAAAAATGCAAATTATCATTTGATAATGCAGGACAATAAAGTCTTAAAGATGAATAGTTCATTTCTTTTTCATGTTTTTTATCATTTGTGGTTATTATTTTGTCAGTTAACAAAGTGAATGCAAGATCTATTTTCTACCCTTTTTTGCATTCTGTCTGATTGTGTTTGATTGGATTTAGAAGGTGAGCTGTACATTTCACGATCAGTAATATTTAATTCTATTTTCTGTAAATTATAATGTTTCAAGATATAAGTTGTGATGTTATGACCTGGAGTCATCCTGGCCCTGTAAACTAGATGAGGTAAGTTAACATTAACTAGTCTAGATGCTTTCGTTCGGGTTTAATATCGTACTCAAGGGTATTTCACTTATATGATGAAAGATTTTCCACTGTTCCTTGCTAAACAAGGATGAAAAACCAAGAGGCAACCCCTGTGATTGTCAGGCCAGCTTATGTGACTGTCCCGTGTGAGAGAAGAGGATTTAAGAGATATACTCAAGGCAGTCCATCTAGTTTAACATCATACTCAAGGGTATTTCACTTATATGATGACAGGTTATCCATTTCTTACTCAGCTAAACATGATCTGGTCTAGTTAAACTAGCTAGGGTCGCCTTACCTGTTTACAGCTTTGAAAGAAAACCAGAATTTTACACTTCATATGGTTTTTAACAAATGACCAGAGTAAATTTATTTTCTCGTGAAGTTCACACACAATGTAACTCTGGAAAAAAGAATGAAAGAAGGCATGTTAAGATATGATAAAGCACTCTATATAGTGAAACTTTGAAGCATGGTTTGTCAAGTTTTGACATACTTAAACTTGTTTTACTTATATATAAGCACAACAGTCCAGTGGATGAAGGTACACACACTTGTGACACTGGCAACAAAAAAATAACATACATATTCCGAGGGAAGCAGGAAACCCCCTCCAAGCATACAATGAAAGAAAACAATAGGGTATTTAATTTTTTTTTAAATTTGTGCTACTGCATTGAATTTTTGAAGCTCGTTAAACTTACCTGTTCTAACTGTGCAGGTGTGCTGTACTCTGACAGTTCATGAACTGACACATAGGTAGGGTGATAGAGACTGAGGCGGGCCAAGTCCTTCACTGACCTAAAACAGTTCAGATTATTATTTTATTGTTTGATCATTTGATTGGGTTTTTACATTGCACGGAAATGATGGTGTACCAGCCCAATGGAAGAAGGAGTCTACCCCAGATATCACATTACTTTTATGGCTATTTTCATGGTTACTTATTGAATAATGTTAAATTAACAAATGTGGTTTCACAAAAAGGCCACAGCAGACATAGTTGTGTTGCCCTATCCATGCCATATTTTCAGCAATTTTCATGATGATTTATTGAATAGTCTTAAATTCATAAACAAATGTGATAAAGGTGAAATATGTTAGGGTTTTACAAACTAGTCTTGAAATAAAGATTTTCAATAATTCAAACAATCAGAGTTCATTATATAACTAAATAACAAAAGAGGTCCCAATGAGATAATGATAAATATCCATTCACTCAGAACACAACTTTCCCATTTCCCAAGCACCAGGGGCCCATTACACAAAGCGATCTTAGCTTACCAGGTACGTTAAACGTAAACACAAGATATAGTGTTGTCATGACAGTTACGTTCAACGTAAGCTAAGATCACTTCGTGAAAGGAGCACCAAAGCAACAGAAAGCTCCGCCCAGCCATCTGTGCACTAATTCTGATGATATCAATAGATTGTGATGCTCTTACTTGGTTTGAGTGGCAGAGAAGAGTAATGTTTGTCTCTCAGGAGGTAAATTCTCTATTACAGCATTCATTGTCTGAGCAAATCCCATGTCCAGGATTCTGTCGGCTTCATCTAATACTGAAACATAAATTTCAACAAATACAAATTTAACAAACATTTGTCATATAAACAAAGGGTAAGTTTTGTCCACAAAAAGTAAGGATTTTGTTTGTTTGTTTGATTGGAGTTTGATGTCGTACTCAAGGGTATTTCACTTATATGACGACGGATTGTCCACTTCACACTGTACACAACCTTGTAAGGGTGGAAAACAGGGAGGAAACCTCGTAAAAAACAACCCCTGCGATTTGACTCAATCATATACATTTGACTCGTCGACAGGCGGGCTCGATCCCATGAACGGTAAATCGCAGTAGGTTCAATTTAGGAAGCACACTCACTACCATTAGGATTAGGCCATCAAAAGGTAAGGAAGTGATGCTGATCAGGAAATAAAAAATTGTATCCATACATCTACAAAATATCATTGTTTGTTTGATTGGTACAACTGGACCTAGTCAAAGGTATTTCACTTATATGACCAAGGTGCAATGTGGGAACAAAATTAGGATATATGTATATATATATATGTATATATCAATACATATCTACAGAAACTGATTGGTGTTTCACAGCATACTCGAGGCTATTTCACTTATATGATGGCAATGTAGTACAACAGTAATCGACACAGTCACAATTATAAAATGTGAAGTTTTTGGGCAATGTAAGAAAATTTATCTTCCTCCAAGGCTTACATGACATGTGGCCTTTACCATACCTAGTATTTTGAGAGACTGGGGTCTGAATTCAGCAGTTTCATCCATATGTTGTAACAATCTGCCGGGTGTACAAACCACAATGTTAGTACGACTGATTCTCTCAGACTCCTCGGTTACATGCTGAAATTTAAACAAAACTCATTTAACAATCAGGCAAGCATTTTAAAACAAAACAGTTTTGATTGACAGGATTTAAACATATGTGTTATCATATCGAAAGTCACTGCCTGATGTGAGGTGAGTGATCTGTGTTAAACCATAGCACAACACACCTCCCATCAGAAGGCCTAAAGAATGAGCGAACCTATATATTTCTGACACAGATACTAGTAATTAACAAGGTCTATCTGTTTTTGTTTAAAAAATTGAATTTGTAATTTCAATGAGTGCAGAGTTAACTAGGTCTATTTGTAGCACATGATCTTCCTGGCATACTGTTACCTGTATATCAGAGGAAGTTCATGTGTTATAAATATACCTATCTAACTCTACAAGTGTTAGAAATTACTAACTCAGTTTTGTAAATAAACACAGATAGACCTTGTTAATTCTTGACCCACAATATGTTAAGTGTTGTCCTAAGGGAGATAATAAAGTCTCTTCATTTTTATGCACATTAAAAACATGGAGGTAATCTGTCAATGTATTCAGCCGTACTGCATAAAGTTTGGGAGCTTTGTGATTTGACTTGATGCTTTGACACTTATCCCTATTAATCACATCAGGATGTGGGCTCTATGGTTTTGTCTATCAGACACTTTTATTTCCCCCTCTATAAGGTTTATTTCACTCATGAGATCATGCCAGCACAGTGGTGTGAAGGATACCACCTAGTGTTTCTAAAAACACCAGTAACAAAGGATGCTCTCAACACCAAGAAGGATGTCACAACAGATAGACTTTGATTTTCCTCCTAGCTAATAAACCACCAGGACGAAATGTCGTGAAAATGATGGTTGTCCATTTTCAATATTTGGTTTGTTTCATTGTTTGATTCAGGGTTAACACTGGCCATTCTAACGGTTATGTCATACATATGATGGCTACTCAGCACTACGGGTGAAGGAAACCATCATTGTCACCACTAGCAACAAACAATGACAAGGCCAAAAACAGGGCAATACCAGGGCCAATACAAAGATATTCCAAACAGATCAGCTTCATGTTGCCCCTTACCTCTGAGAGCAACAGTACAATGAGAAGCTCCCTTCCAGCCTTCATCTCCAATATTTGGTGGAGAACAATAAAAATACAGGTTTAGTTTTGATGTGATCAAAATGCTACAATCTGATCCAATATTGGACACAAAAAGTTTAACACAAATTGTCATTGTTCCTAAAGATAAATTGAATGTAAAAAGCTAACTTACCTTTCCACCAATCACGAGGCCCGCAGAAAAATCATGTTTGCGACCAATCTTCCGCAGAACTTCAAAGGTTTGATAAGCAAGTTCTCTTGTAGGGGAGATAATCAAAGCTCCTAATCCATCCAAGGGGGACCACTTTTCACGATACAACAACTCTAGAATCTGTCAGAATTAGAATGACACCTATTGATATGGTCCATTGGGTTCCTTGCCCGTGTTTAATGTAAAATAGCTTGTTTTGTTTATGTTATGTTCTTTATTATTGAGGTTTAACTCGGTGCTTATTTCACTCAGGTGACGGAAATCACCCCTGATGCTGCTGGCAATCTCAAGAGAAGACCAGAAACAATTACATGTTTTACATATCAACAGCTTCCTTGTGCCCCTTAGCAAAGACAGCACAAGAGGAGGTCTCTCCAACTACCTGCAATATCAAGTAAAGCATCAACTTTGATATCTTGACTTTGGCTCTGTTGATGGTTTATCCACAACCCATTACCAAGTAGAAATTTGGGCTACTGTAAAGTTAAATTGATTGGGATTTAATGTCATACTTAAGGTTGTTTCACTCATATAGCAGCTTGCTTGCCAGCACAATGGTTGAAAGAAAAGCCTTGAAGCACACTCTGCTACTGTTATGTGGCTTATGCCTTCATTACCAATTTCTGGGGTATCCTTGATGGTTAACCCATTTACACAGTTAAGTCTAATTCACTCTGAAATGCACATTTAGCACTCATAGCACAAAAATAAAACCTCATAAACACACTAATCTATATAAATGTTTATAATAAGAAAATGTTTTGTTAATACTTCAGGATGGTTTTAAACAAATGTGTTTGTCATCATACTTTATGCTTTTTCATTTGGATGTTGATCTGACAGCTGAATAGATGTGGGAAACCATCCTAAATACAACTGGTAACAAACATGGACAACCATTAGCCAGTACAACAAATATTGATTTCCTTTTGCTCAAAGTTAAATAGCCCAGAGGGCACTATAGAGCAACATGAAGATCCAGTGAGTCCAACAGCCCAGACTGCAGTTTACAAAATATATTAAGACTAAATAATCAGATAAAATAACATATTTACTAACAAAAACCAAAAACTCAACTAACTTACAGGAACAAGAAAAGCCAGTGTCTTCCCAGAGCCAGTTTTGGCTGCTCCCAGTATGTCCTTTCCCTGTAGGGCCAAGCCAATAGTTTCCCTTTGTATCTCGGTGGGACTTTCATAATTGTTCTGTCCAAGTCCTTGATAAAAATAAATTAGTTTAAGATGGGACAAGGACTATAAAGTAACTTCTTTGATTAGCTTGAAAACAGTGCTAGAATCTGCTACGAAACGTCGCTCGTCAATAAACCAGAAGTTGTATATCCATAAAAAATACCTTGTTATGTGACTATAAATTAATCAAGTTGTCTTATAAAATAAACTTTATACCAGAAATAATAGTTCACAGCTAAGATATATCCTCTTTAGATTCAATATGCATTATTTGGCTTTATTTGAGGCCGTTCAACATTTCTTTCATTATCCTAAATTCTCCTTTGCTTAAAATTATAGTTAAATTAGCCTTATTTTTTTTGTTTTGTGTTTTTTTTATGTGACAGTTCAAAGTTGACCTAAATTCTGTTTTACTAATGCTCTCAAGGCTTGAAATACCCGGTACTATTAATCTTCAATTGACTTTACTGTCTGTTTTGAATTATACATTTTTATCTTTAGACAAAAACTTACCTTCCAACGTTTTTCTTGACAATGGCAAATCTGAAAATTTCTCTACTTTGCCAGTATCAATCTGAAATAAACAGATGCAATAATTTTTAAGTTGATAACAAGACTATGTAAACATAAATGTAGATCAGGTACCAGTAACTTAGTTTGTGAAAACCCTCCATAATAGAGTAAGGTGACTACTCCAAAGAAGGACGAAAAATTCATATTGACTCAATATTTCGGTTTATTATCAAACCATCATCATTACTCCTGATGATGGTTTGATAATAAACCGAAATATTACTCTTACTCTATTATGTAAAGCTTGTCAGTGGTAATTCTAAGATTAGGACTCCCTAATGTAGAATTAGAGTCCCTGAAAAGGTTATCCTAGCATCTGTCTGTTAATCCGTTAAGATAGTTAAGTGGACTGGTGTCGGTCGGATGAATAGTTCTATACTAAATACTTCAGTTAACAGTTTCCCCTTTAAGGTAATAATAAACGGAACAGTTTTTCTGGTTTAAAATCCGGTCTGTATAACGCAAGAAGAATCTACTTCGGTTGCCATAGACGAAGACAGATGTTCTGTTCGAGGGAGAAATCGAGTCGAGAACAGGGGACGACTTTATCGTCGTCAATAATGGCACCACCGACCAAATGTTTGCCTTTAGGACTCATAAAAACATCCAACTCATATGCGAAGTTGAAAAAACTGTGACCGTCCTTATTTATGGGGGTTTTAATCGTGTTGGAAAAACTCGAATACCTGTTTTTTTTTCTTCAGAAAGGTAACTTGATTTATTTGCCATTTATTGCTTTCTGGAAAACAGTTCTCAAATACATGTATACGTGTACAGAAGTCGTTCTTGGTTGGGTTATGTTGAGTTGTCGACTGCGCGGTCTCGCAGAGTTAATATCCTGAGGTTTTCTTTGAGTCCATTTGTGCCTACGAAATATTTTCCCTAGTTAGATTAAAATGAGCAATTCGTAGTCAGAAATAAACCTAACCCTTTTAGTTAAATGTTCACCTAAAATTGTTTTATGTGCCCCTTCACCTGGAATTTATCGAAGAAAAGATTATGATTAGAAAAATTTCTTTTGGTCTCATTAAACAAGTAATTTGATTTCAAATTTATGCATTTGAGACGAGAGCTTCTTTAATCATTTAAAGAAATTGGCCTAATTATTCAGTGATTTTATCTAGAAACTGTATATGGTATACTCTGTCATCATTATAGCATTTCGATATTAGTATAAAAACATATAATGACAAACTGGTGGATATATTTCAAAATTAAACTAATATGCTTTGCACCTAACTTTATCGCGGTAAATTCTTTGTTTTAGTTTTGATTGGTCTAATTTCATTATAAAACCTCAACAATGTTAAACGCTTGATATCTATATGTATATCAAATAGCCTTTAGTTTCACTGAAGGGTTTGACATAAAGCACAAATAGTGTAATTCGAGAAAACGATAACTTCATAAGGACTCAATATTTCAACATATATTATGTCATCATCAGAGAACCAACGGTCAACAACACACATTTATATTTAAGTAAATCAAGTACAAGGTCAACATAAAAAAATGCTACATATATATGCTAATTTATACTTTATTTATGAAGTTGTAGTTTTTAGAAATTACACCGTTTGCTAATCTTAGGTTTTTTATCAGAGGATTTGCCGATATTAACTAAGAACAGTTTACTCTTAAACACGATGGTTGTGTCTGAAATAAAACGTTGATATAACTAGAAGACCCATTGTTAGGATTCCTATAACCTTTCAGCGTTCATCTTTCAGCTTCGAAGTGTAAATAAAAATTAGTTATATAGCATATACCAAACCACGTTTGAGGAATACAGCTGATCAGTGCGAATGGCACAAAGCACTGATTCGGGATACAACGTATTATTGTATATGTTTCATAAGTTTATTGACACTGACAAAGAAATGTGGATCAATTCTTAAGACAGATGAATCGTGATTTACTTCCAGAAACTAATTGATGAATAGCGAGATGTGGATCAATTTTTAAAACCGATGAATCATATCATTGTTGTGATTTACTTCCAGAAACTAATTGATGAATAGCGAGATATGGATCCATTTTTAAAACCGATGAATCATATCATTCTCGTTTTATTCCCAAAAACTAAATGTCGAATAGCGAGATGTGGATCAATTCTTAAGACCGATGAATAATATCTTTGTCGTGATGAACTCCCAGAAACTAAATGATGAATAGCGAGATGTAGATCAATTCTTAAGACCGATGAATCATATCTTTGTCGTGATAAACTCCCAGAAACTAATTAATGAATAGCGAGATGTGGATCAATTCTTAAGACAGATGAATCATATCTTGTCGTGATAAACTCCCAGAAACTAGTTAATGAATAGCGAGATGTGGATCAATTCTTAAGACAGATGAATCATATCTTTGTCGTGATAAACTCCCAGAAACTAATTGATGAATAGCGAGATGTGGATTAATTCTTAAGACCGACGAATCATATCTTTGTCGTGATAAACTCCAAGAAACTAATTGATGAATAGCGAGATGTGGATCAATTCTTAAGACAGATGAATCATTGTATTTTCGCGATAAACTCCCAGAAACTAGCTGATGAATAGTCTGATAAAATGTATCCGCATCTGGTGTTGAAAAACAGATTGGCAAGTTATGAAATGGGTATTGATTAAATCAAATTATGGGAAAATTTTTTGAAGCTATAATTTGTTTTAAAATAGGTTTTCTAAATATCAGTTGCAAAAAAAAAAACAAAAAAAAAAAATTGTTCATACCTAATTAATATAAAGGTTAAAAAAATATTTGAATTTAAAAAAATCTAAATAATGATACTTATTGTTACAGAAATGCTCAGATGATCGATATCTGGTTTACTCAGTATTGTCTGTCGTAAATAATGAAACAGATTTATAATTCAATGTTCGTCCTAGAGAATTACCAGAGACGTTGTACTGGTTCCTTTAATAAAAAAAAAGCTTCCCAACAGGTTAGCGGTATGCCTAATTAGAGGACCGATAGTAGCAAGTTTTGATCTTTAATTGATCGGGATTTTCCTTGATGGAACCCATGGAGTGTTTGGTACATGGTGTGCCGTGAGAAAACGCCCATTCACAAGAGATTTTAATCAGACGCCTGCTTCTGTCTACCCACGTACCTTTTAACTGCCGAAAAGACGTGCCGGTAACATGATCTTCACACCTGTCGGAAAAAAGTTCGATTGTTACCTGTTTTTTCAACAGCTTGTATTACACGCAATGACAAGGCGGCAAATCGCAGGGGGTTATAATCTATAATAAAAGTTAAAGTTATTGTACATAAGTAGTCATCACCTGTAGGCGTTAAATATCACAACCACCAGCTGAGAGCAGATTAAATATTACGGAACATGACGTCAAGTAGGATAAGATTTACCAACGGTGGCAGTGGGCTACTATTTCGATGGCAAAATAACGCGCTGCAATATTCAAATTAAAGCCTAGCAGTCGTTGGAGTCAGACTTCTATTGGACTATGCTCGAATAAATACGAAACGTTACAGATTTATCCCCGTTTTTCGGGCATTTAGGTCAAGTGACCTATGGCCACTCCAGTACACCTTATTTGTGTCATTTTAGCTATCAAAAGTTCTAACAAATAATCCTTTACACTTCTCAATCTTGTGGTGTTACTTGGCTTTAAAACCTCAACACCTCATAAGAACTGTCCTAATCAGAAGTGCTGCTGTATTGTGACAACGCTTGACATATCTTAAGTGGTAAGCACTTCAAGACGAAAGTAGATTACACATATATAATAGAACAGGGTGCCACGTTGTTGACAGATATTTCGCCTCTTGCATTTACATACGACTGGTGCGTTACAAATGCTATAATGTACAGTCTTTTTATGTTAACACGGCGAGCCTTTTTATGTTATAGTTCAGTTTAAAACATCTTTACGCCAGTTTTAAATAGAAAATGCATGTGTGGGAGGTGGTGTGAGATGTCATTGGGGAGGAAGGTGAGCGGGCGACAAGTATAACGCTTTGCAATAATCAAACCGAAATCCTGTTTAGTCTGACCACGTGACCGGATTTTGAATTTTCAGTATTTTTTGGCGGGTACCCTCAACTGTAGGGAAATACGCGGCGTATCACGGATCACATGACTCGACTTACATTTCGTGCTCAAAGAAGGCTTTGGTGAGATTCAGGGAAGATAATAAATCAGGGGGTAGCCGTGTTAGTCTGTTATAGTAAGAATGATAACATAAGGTGGCAGCTTTAAGGCTAACTAAGTTTATTGGTGACCAGCTTTCGCAGATAGTCGATATCTGCTTAGTCAAGTAATGTGGAGAAGATTAACGGACGATTATATTATTCAAGTCACCAAATGGCTCGTTGCTTATGTGCTCCCAGAGCTACGGGACAACAAAACGTTGACCTGTTGAAGCCTCTGTGTTGTGTCTTTAGAGTATCTTGTACTTGGTGCCAGTGACACTGAAGAGTGGCTCCTTTTATCCATTATTAGGGCCCGCGGCCGTGGCTTACTAAACTGAACCTGCTTCGATATACCGTTCACGGGATCGAGTCCACTATCATCAGGTATATGGGCGAGTCACATGATGTGGCTCCGGCAATCGCAGGGGTCGTTTTTACGACTTTTTCTCCGGTTTTCCACCGTAATCAGGCTATAAGTGATGAGTGGACAATCCATCGCCATATAAGTGAAATACTCTTGAGTACGACGTTAAACCCCAATCAAACAAACAGACAAACAAGCCTTTCATCCTTTAAGTTGTTAACCGGTCATGTGAGTGAAAGTGAAGTTAAGTACAGCTCAAACTCCAATCAAACAATCGATGCATTTCAAATTACAACAAAGGCTTATTTGTGCATGGTCAACAGTTAAAGTTTATAAGTTAAATTTGCCTTGCAAAAAATATTTAATTCTGTGATCATCAAACTTCAGTTACATGTTGAAATTTATGACCACCATTGTGTTTTCCTTACTTCAGTTTCGAATGTTTATGGACCTTTGTGGTTAAATGTGATCGGCATGAGATTGCAAGCAGTACCCATGACTGTCATCGCTCGTCACTACATCGCAAGTGGTTAACAAATACGTAAAATGGACTAAGTTCATGTTAATATAATCCTGCCGTGATGTTGATATGAAATCTGGTATAAACACCATTAAAACAAAAATCTTGTGAATTCACTAACTTGAATCCGGGATGAGTAATACTTGTCCCAGCTTGAATGTAGGCTAAATGTGTGGACCGACAGCTTTTCAGATTTGGTTAGTTATCATGCAAATCCATAAATATCGCACCACCCACTTTTTATCATTAAATAAAACTGGATCTTCAACCACATACAAATTGTGCATAGAAAAGCACATTAAACTGTTTAGATGGCATCCTGTGAGCGTCCAGTCAACATTAATGTAATGTGAAATGTTGGGGGTGTGTGTTGTAACGACCCCGGCAGCCATATTTATTTCATCTTATTTTACGGTTATTTTACTGAACTTTAGTTTGCTAAAATTAAACCTTCAATTACTACTCAAATTCCGTCTTGTGTAGTCAATTTTCTGACTGGACGCTCACACGAGGCCTTCTAAACAGTTTAATGTGCTTTTCTACGCACCATTTGTATGTGGTTGAAGATCCAGTTTTACTTAATGGTAAAAAGTGGGTGGTGCGATATTTATGACGAGGTGTATACATCTTTGAATTCGTCTTACATTAACGGCTTGCCAGAAATCTGTCCATATTTAAAGCATGTTTGTTTTGTTCCCCTCGTAATTCTAAATGAAACCTTCTTTCGCCGTTGTTAAAATATGTACTTATGGCCGTTTTTCTTCTAGTTTATGTGTTAACGTCATCGTAGTTATTTTATTCTCCTTTTCACAGAGGCAACTGTTGTTTTGATATTTGAAAACAAAATTAGTAAAACTAAATATGTAAGAATTCAACTTATGATTTTAATAAATATTCTTTAACTTTTTGACTAGTGATATCTGCATTTGGCATTTGTTTTATTTAAAAAAAAAATATTCTTTACCAATAACCATAATCAATTTTTATTCTAAAACACAACACTGATTGGCAATAATACTTATTCAATCGACAGTTCAATTTATGTCAATAATGTTCAATTTATATTCACCGCATCCACACATCAGTGTCAATATTTACCATTTTTAGATTCAACGACATGTTTGGGGTTTTCGACACTTAAAGGGGAAGGCCACCCAAAAACCATATTCTATAAATAAGTAAAACTTTTTGTGTTTAATACAATACATTAATTTCCATTTTCATAAT
>JARFOD010159033.1:0-12094 GCA_031763545.1 Mopalia muscosa | reverse complement strand
CATATAAAACTTTTATAAGGAGTCAATCTCTCAATGGTGGGCGTCAAGATCCATTCATGGATCTCTTGTTTTTATTTGTGGTCAGATTTTGTCTGTCATTGGCTTATAACCAACCTTGGTGATGGTTTTAAAGCTGACTGTATACATGCATGTGTATTTTTTGCTGTCCCCTCTTTTAACAGTTGCAGATAATTGTATTCCCTGCATAACCGTTACATTGTATCAAGAAGATAACCCATGGATCGCTAATAAAATTAAGAAAGAAATGAAATGAAAACGGGCGACAAACTATTTGTGAAGTCGCTAAAGTATAAAACGAACAATATGCCATATATATAAATTACGCCGTAATAAAAGAGAACACTAAATCATACACAATTTCTAGTGCATGGTGTAATTTTCGAAAAAATTCTATTGGAAATTATGCAAAGATTTACTAAAAAATCCCAAAGAAAATTTCCAAAAGATTTCTTCTCTTATTTATGAATCTACCTTACACATTTACGATACTCTATTTAAGGCAAATTTATTAATTAACTACTTTCCTTCAATCTCACAAGCTGATGATTAAACAGCTGGTGTTTCAGAACTCGATGACTATAACCACCTATAACCAGCTCGGAATAGTAACCCTTGGCAAGAGAAGATGCTTAATATGATACCTACCGCATCAGCCGTATTCTCGCGGGAGTTTCTATAGTGGACGAGACTAAAGACATCTCTCACGCTATGCCAGGCCATCGCGCAATAATTTCCACCGATATTTGGGGCGACTATAGGCAGTAGAATTTATTATATTTTAGAATGCTACCGTATACCACCGGAAGAAATTTTGGGAAGAACTTATTATTGACACAAATAATTGTAATCAGTCCCTGAGCTTTAGTCTAAGCTCGATACGGACTTTACTCTGTTTTAACTCGCCTGTTAAATTCGTCTTTAAAACTGTGTTGATTTCCGACACAATAGCAGTTAGCTAATGCGACCTCCATTTAAAGTCGGGTGACCTGCCTGACTTCAGTATCTAATTACCGTCCCATCTCCGTACTTCGTTGCCTTAGCAAAATATTCGAATCGATTGTCTTTTTTAAGCATTAACAAGTTTTTCGATTTCTTTCAAAATTTTGTCTCCGCATATCAACACCAATACGACCTTTCTTTTATTTTAGTGAATCTAGAACCAGAAATACTTGTGTATACTGACTGGCGATGTATGTTAGAGACAAATACTACGAGGGAATTGAAATAGTAAGATCTGACAATAAGTCACTTTTATGGGTAAAGTTTCCTATAGATGTCCTGATTGGAGTAGTCTACGCTCCTGTAGGAAAAGTGGTTGGTACAGATCAGAGTGTTTATTGTGTTTGTGAGGAAATTGAACAACATCTTTCAGGGTATGATTATGATTTATTCCACACATACTTGTGTGGCGATTTTAATGCTCGGACAGCGTCTATGGATGACCAGCTACCCGCTGACAATCTGCATAAGACATTGGGTGTTACTGATGAATGTATGATTGACTCGACAACATAATTACAGAGACATTCAATGGACATGAAAACAAATGCTAATGGTATAAAACTTCTTGTGTTATGTAAAACAACTGGTCTGAGGATTATTAATTGAAGACACGATGGAGATGGACACGGTAAATACACATTCCATGGCAATCAAGGGTCTAGCACACTTGATTACTTACTTACATTTCCAAGCGAATAAAATAATATTTGTTACGTCCATATTGAGGACATTCTTCAATTTTCTGATCACACCCCTGTGCTATTTAACATTATAAGAGCTTGTAATAAACCAGTAAATTGGTCACATAAACAATCTGGTACTAGGGTTGTGTGGGACAATAACAAAAACACACCATTTTTGCAAAAGCTAACAAGCAAACAAGATGAAATTTCAGATATCCTGAGTTTTTTTAGAAAATGGAAATTGTAACTTGGCCGAAAATTGGCCGAAAGTAATATTCTGACTGATTACCAGTTTGGCTTTAGGAAAAATAGAGGCACGACAGACTATATTTTTTTACCTTTACAACATTATAAGTATGTCAATTTTGAAAAAAACAGAAATTGTTCTGTGCATTTGTGGACATAGAGAAGGCATTTGATATAGTTAATATGGAATATATGTGGAGTAGGCTTATTGCATATGGATGTGACAATAAGTTGATAATGGCTATAAAGGCGATATACCACCAGTTCGATCGTGCGTCGAGGTACATAATAATTATTCGGATTTCTTTGATTTAGGCATTGGTTTAAAACAAGGGGAGCCTTTATCACCAATTATGTTTTCATTATTTATAAATGATGTCTATAGCTAATTATGTAATGGGGTCCATCTTTCTAATTTGTTTAATGAGATTCAACTATTTATTTTATTGTGTGCCGACGATACTGTTCTATTTTCTAACACTGAAGAAGGTCTACAAAATCTTTTAAATGCCTTTGGCACGTATTGTGTAAAGTGGAATTTAAAAGTAAACGTAACGAAAACGAAAATTGTTGTTTTTGGTGCTAGTCGATACAGGGGCCATTACCTGTGGCCATATAATCCCAAGAGTATTGAGATTGTATATAGCTTTTGTAATCCTGGTAGATAGCTTTTGTTATCTTGGAATTTGTTTTAAATTCAATTTAAACATGACGGAGGCTAGGCATTTTTTAATTAGTAAAGCCAAAAAGTCTCTATTTAACTTACAGAAATGCTTTTAGTATCTCAAAGTTGATATTAAAACGAAACATCATATTTTCGATGTAATGGTTAAACCGATACTATTGTACGGCTGTGAGATATGGGGTTTAAGCAACATCAGTGACGTAGAAACTGTTTTTACTAAATATTGCAAGTATGTGCTTGGGTTATCAAAAACGGCGCCTAGTGTTCGTGTATATGGTGAATTAGAACGAGTGAGTCTAGCAGTAGAATGTAAAAAGAGGGTGTTTAACTTTTGGTCGAAACTCGTGTCCAACAAGCACACTCTCACATACAAGTTATACAACCTCTAGGGTGAGCATAGTAATAACAGAGGATTGTACCTCTGGAGTCCTAAGGTTAAACAACTTCTGCAATAATGCGGGTTTTAATTCTTGTCCCTATATGAAAATACAACAAATATAAGTATATCCAATGTAAAGAAAGTTGTAGAATATATTTTTTTATTTCAACCTGTGTTGCTCGACTGGGTGATTCTTCAAGGTATTCCTCATATCGTCTAATAAATGGTGATATGTTAAACTGTTGTAAATTAAATAATGACAACACACTGAATGACTCCAATATAAAAGTTTTAAGCCGTTTCAGATGTGGTTATCATGGGTTAGCAATTGAAATTGGAAGGTATATTTACACTCCTAGGAAAAAAGGATATGTCTTGTGTGTAACTCTAAGTCTGTTAAAGATGAGTATCATTTTCTGTTATGTTGTCCTAAGTATTCGGAGTTAAGAAAATCTTGTCTTAAACAATATTTCTGTCATTTTCCTAATTTCTATAAATTCAAAACTTTGTTAAATCCACAATCGACACAATCAGTAGTATCACCCCTGGATATTGTACTAATTATTGATCGGTTAAACGGATACATGTATCATATGGCAATGATGTGTCACAACGTTGAATACGTGGCATTGGGTGATGTGACTGGAAGTGTTTTTTTTTTTTCGTAATAAGACGTAGTTGCGCGGAAATGGTGAAAAACGCACTTAAGTGCGCATCCATGACAGTAAGTACACGGATATAGGGTATCTACGTTTGTAAATTAAATGGTGTGATCGTATATGATAGTACATCCTGAAAATAGATAAATAAAACGTCGCAATATTAAAATAAAATAAAAACTTACCGTGTATACTGGATATAGCGTCAATTAAATAGGTTGAAATCACTTTCGGGAGAAGATGGTTGGCCCTGAGAAGGGCCTTTGGAAATCGAGGGATCTGAATATGTATTCAGTCACGCTCTTTGATATGTATCTGGGCAGCAGAAGCATTCTTTGTTATCTTCTAAGTCGTCGTCTCTCTAGACGCTGATGGGAGATAGTTCGTCGTAGTCATGGTCTACGAGAATGCTTCTAATACCGAATACACTTACATTTGGCTCGAAATAGCAGATAGCATTGTCGTTGTTTTTGCTGTTACTTCCAGTAGACCTGTTCCTTTCCAGGTTTTACCTCCGAAGCTGACCATAATCTATCCATTGTTTAAGTACGGCTACAGATACATGGAACCATGTGAAGTCTACAGTCACACGTGTTTTCAACATAAAATGTATAATTGTATTTATTATTACGCCAACTTTTTAGGTCGAAAAGGCTATTTTAAAACAGATATTAAAGTAATATATATCAATTTTATAAAGGCTATAAAAGTATAAAATTGAAATAATGTAAAAATTATAAAAAAAGGGTATTAAAAGTTATAAAATTAAAAGAATAAGGTTAGAGACTGTAATAATCGTGAATCTTATATGAATATTTGGTATATAAATGATATTTTTGATGTAAAAGGTAACTATCAAAACTAAAAAAAACCTATTGACTTTACGTTGTATTTTAACGAACAT
Source organism: Mopalia muscosa (assembly GCA_031763545.1). NCBI lineage: Eukaryota > Metazoa > Mollusca > Polyplacophora > Chitonida > Mopaliidae > Mopalia > Mopalia muscosa. Next base: position 7,515 of record JARFOD010159033.1, on the reverse strand, counting down.
TTATAAAGCTGTCAAATAATATTATTTAAAAAAAATAATTTCCGAACGTATCGATAAAAAAAAAAAAAATAAAAAATACAGTTTGAACATATTACAAATAAATAAATAAAAGTTCCCTAATCAATCCACATATAAAACGGCTCACCGAGAGAGGGCGTCTCAGGACTGACAGGCACTGAGTATAGAATAAAAGAAACGCCTGGAGAGGTCTCCATAGGGACGCTCGTCGTATTGACAGTAATCCCGGTTAACTTAAATTACGGAAATAAAAGAAAACGCCGCACGCGTTCTGAGAACAGATGTTTTCAAAATCATTGAATACAATTAATCTAACGCTTACGTGAAATTGTTCTTTCACAACTCACGAATTATTTTTAACTCATTAATTATTTCTGATAATGGAATAAACTAAAATTATTAAGGATTGTTTTTATATATATATATCTATATATATCTGTATATATATGAATGAAAACTGTTAATGCGTGTCATTCAAAGTTGAATTGTTTTGATCAGATCTGTAAAACTTAGGGTTAATATATATACAAAAATATACGAAAAGTCAAACGACAAAAATTTAATAAATAAATCAAATTAAATCAAGGAACGAGTACGTGTATTGACTGTTTTTCCCTCATTATTGATTGTAAAATTCATCACATAAAATTAGAGGAAACAAACTCGTTGTTATTGTTACTTTCCGTACCTTTGTTCCTATCCATGTTTTACCTGTCAAATTGACTAGTGTAATGATCGTATTAACGGCTGTGTATTTTGGTCGGCGGAACAGCGCAGGAGGGGGTGTATTATTCGAATAGACTATTACCTGTAGATGTCATTCGTGACTGCAACATCTAGTGCAGTACAGTAGGTGGGTGTTTACACTTTTCTGAACTTTATACCGTAGTCCACCCACAGCGTCACATGTGTTACGTTTTCTGCACCGTATATGCTATTTTGGCGTATAACGCGAACGAAAATAAGTGTATATATACCTACCGTTTTTTTGGAACAGATATTAGATACTAGCGGACCACGAAACCGTGACAAATCGCTGTTTGAAGTGCTAAATCGAGGATTCCTCTTAATTTTACTTAACATGTCATTGTGTTCGCCTGCTGAAACTGTGGAGCTTTACATTTAAGTTACATTTGTAGCGAGGTATAGGTACAATCCTGTGATAAACATTAATTAACGGTTGGCAATGATGACATGCATCAGAGGGTAAGATTTACATGGTACTTTATTTGTATATTTTTACTGTAGAGAAAACAAACTGTTCTTGTTTCCACAACTTTTAATTGGAAGCTTATTTGTGCTGAAGGAGCCCCCGGCCGTGGCTCAATGGTAGCGAGTGCGCTTCCTGAACTGAAAATGCTCTTTCAACCATCGGGTATATGAGCGAGTCACATGTTGTGACTCCGGCAATCGTGAGGGTGGTTTTTACTAGGTTTCCTCCCAGTTGTCCATCTTAATAAGGCTGTGTACAGTGTGAAGTGGACAATCCATCATCATGTAAGTGAAATATCCTTGAGTACGACGTTAAACACCAATCAAACAAACAAACAATATATGTGCTGAAGTGTTTTAGAATTCTAAATACACATTACTATCGTTTTAGGTTCACTTAACCAACTGCTCTGAGTGATGTGAAATATCTAATTTGTCAGAAACATTTAAACATAATTATATAAAAATAACTCTATTTACAATTATGCACAGGCGCAATGCAAACGATATATAATTTATGCAGCTTTTATTACATTTATTGCCATGCGATGTGACAAATACATTGTGTTATATATGACATGGATATTTACGGAATGCTGAGAAACGAAACACAAACATTTACACTAAATTAACAAGTAAATATAAAATTGAATAAATTGAGGGATTCTTTCTGGAATGGTTTACCATTATCTCGATACACATTATGAGCCATGTAATTCACACCACATGTAAAATATACATTAGATTAAGAAATTTATAGTGCACTCTATGCATACATATTTGTCAAATTTATGTATGCTGAAAAGTACAAAAATATATATATACAACTTACCTTGTGGTTACCTTTTAAAATACCTGGGTTTATTGGATATTGATGTAGAGAATTGTTTGAAAATTGTTTGAAAAGAATTAATAATTGTAATTTAACCATAACAGACGCTTCGACACAGTTAAAATTGTTTGGTTATCTCACCTTGGCACTGACCGGACACGTTCATGTATCCATTGATACAGACACACTCATAGCTGACAGGCAGGTTGTTACATGTCTGTAGATAGGGACACTGTAGACAGGTATAATTGTTTGGTTATCTTACCTTGGCACTAACCGGACACGTTCATGTATCCATTGATACAGACACACTCATAGCTGCCAGGCAGGTTGTTACATGTCTGTAGATAGGGACACTGTAGACAGGTATAATTGTTTGGTTATCTTACCTTGGCACTGACCGGACACGTTCATGTATCCATTGATACAGACGCACTCATAGCTGCCAGGCAGGTTGTTACATTTCTGTAGATAGGGACACTGTTCGGTGCCACACTCATTTATATCTGTATCACAATCATCAGCCGTCCAACCTGATTTACAGACACAGCCATGGATATTGTTACACTCCAAGGAATTCTCGTTACAGTCACATTCATTAGCACAATCCAGTCCCCAGTGGAATTCATCGCACTCTAAAATATATCAACGTTTACAAATATATTTCATATAAATAAATATTTTGAAATTTAAAAAAAATTAAAGTATAGATCTTGATCAAATCGCAATTCAACAAGAGTGACAGAGATCCCAGTCAAATCTGTCAGAAATTATGTAGGCCTATACTTAAAAATCATATCAACTTCTATTATATATGATAATATATCATGTGTGAAAACTGTAAATTATGAATTTAAAAAATAATTCACTTTTATAGCAGTGTAGGATGAATGCTCAAGTAGTTTACTGTTCATCATTGTCTGTAATGCTGGGATGAAATTATAAACAAAATTATACCTATATGTGTATCAGCATATTGTATTTCTGAAAGTATTACCATTAATACACAGAGCCTACCATTTACAATTCATAATTTTCTGTAGCGCTGTGATGAAATTATCAACACAATTTGACCTACATGTATCAGTGTATTACATGTTTGAAAAAATCACAACTACAAAGGAAGCCGTTCAGAGATTCTTTCAATTTTCCATGATATTATCACTTGACCAAATGTTCTATTGAAGTTATTGTCATCTGCTTCTTGATGCAGATATAATCATGACTTACTGTCACAGTTTAGCTGATCATTATTTAGTTGGTAGCCACGTCGACAGGAACATGAAAAGCTGCCATTTGTGTTTGTACAACTTTGTTGGCACGTCCCAAGGGAGCATTCGTTGATATCTGAAATGTCAACAACAAAAGTGTGGTCAGCACCAAGTGTAAGCACATGCTTTTTTTTTTCATTCTCAAAAAAGCACATTCCTTTCTCGCTGAACTAATTCCATAAGAAAAAGGCTTTCTACTACAACAAAGATTGTGAAATTTGGAAATGATGAAAAACATATTGTAGGTGGATTTGCTGTCATTTGCCACTAAAGGGAACAACTCAACAGGTCAGTGGTAATATACCGGACGTCAGCAATGGAAGCTCAATATCTATGATGCTTAAAAGACTGTCCAGCTAATTATTATTCGCTTTGCGTGAAGCTTTTGGCTTTTGACTAGAAAGTGTTTGTGTATTAATCCAGTGGTAATAATTGAAAAGGTTATTGTAACGATATGTGTCATTATGTAATATACATGTTTACGACAACCAGGCCCTATTTTATGAATAAAGCATCGCCTGTTGTTGTCAGTTCACAATGGCAATAATCTACTTGAGTAGTTTTCATTATCAGTCTAAATCAATCCTGAATCTCCGTTTAACTTGACCGTCATAACAAAACAGTTATAAAGTCCAAGGGACATTCATCATTATAACGAAAAGAGGTGAAGGTTGAAAAATGAAATTATCTGCTTACATATTTGTATTCGGGTCTGGACAACATAAATACTGCCATGGAAGGGGGACAATAAACCGTCAATTTCTGATTGAAAAACAAGCGATGAATTATTATTGAAAGACAAAAATTGATCATGATGAAGTATAGTCATCCTTACCAATGCAGTCTTTGTTGTTTTGTAGCTGGTAACCACTCAGACAGAAACACGTCGGTTGATTGTTGAGTTCTGTACAGCCATGTTCACATTGTAGATTAGTGCCATTACAAGGGTCATTGTCTGTCATTGATAAAATAAAATAATTACATTGGCACATGACAAACACACACCTCACTAAGAAGACGGCACAATAGTGAGAAAACCTCACCTCAAACGCAGCGGTTTTTTTTTGTGTATTCATTTTTTTTTTTAAGAAAAGACAGATTATTCAATCAAGAGTATTTAACTATTTTTATCAAATAGACTGCTGTCAGTAGTAAATTGTCCAAAACAATGCACTATTACAGTATAGACTATCTCACAGCAGGTGAGAATGTTGCTTTTCTTTAAATCAGTATTAAGCAAGGTTCAAACGTTACCTCCAGCTTTCAAAGTTAAAAGTGAATTATATAGAAGAGAACAGAACAAAAACCATCGGTGTTGCACAATATCATTGTTTAAAAAAGAACAGTATTTATGTGTGAGTGATCACATACCTGGATCTAGTTGACAGCTGGCTCCTCCATCATTACTTAGATGGCCAGGTAAACAGGTACAATTATATCCCCCATTTGTGTTGGTACAGGTGTGAGAGCAGTTGTGTGTCCCCAAAGTACATTCATCGTTATCTGAAAGAGATGTGTCATCAAAGGCGCTTACGGTTTAATGATGGTCATCTAAAACATGGAAACTATTGTCATTCTTTTAATTTTAGTAACATGTAACATTTTATATTTAAATGGACAAGTCATTGAATTGTTGTCATATCCACATAAGCATTTCTTACTCAAGAACTTAAAAGAATTATTATCATTCTCAACCAATCTGTAAATCAATCACTGAAGCACTTACTCAACCAATGATTCATTCATTTGTCCAATCCCACAATCAACAAATCACTCAACCAATCACTGGACCAACCTCTCAACAAATCATTTAACCACTGAGAAATGAAATGGACGGTATTAACATCGTCTTATGCATCATACTTATTCGATGTTGCCATTTCATCAAATTAAGGTGGCGGTTTGTTATACCCGAACATATTTTGTTATATACTGCTAGTGATTGAAACGCTCTGTGTAGAATTCATAGGATTAAAAGTTTCTAATCTCACCTTGTGAGATGAGACTGACAAACTTACCAATACATTCGCTTAAGCTTTGCAGAGTATATCCTGACCTACAGGAACAACTGTAACTACCATCCGTGTTAAAACAATTGTGATCACACACTGGTTGTGTGGCGTTACATTCGTCTATATCTGTACAAACAAATAATAATCGATTAATTAATATACAGAATTTATATTGTAGTCAAACTTCCAATGGATAAACATTTATCAATCGATATCCCCACATCAGAGAACACATGAGGATCCCATTATTACTTTGGAAGAACTAAGATCTTACTGATGTTGTTTGCCTGATGTAAAACACAACGCTTTAAGTTATTCTGCCACACATGACAGTGGATCTCATCGTGACAGAGGCAGGCAAACATAAGCTTTGTTCGTCGTAATACTAGTCCATTACACACCCATACCTTTTTGGAAAACCCTGGGCTCACCTGAACATTTCCCGGCAATTTCTTGGGTACCAGTTGGACAGGAACTGCAATTATAGGCTGTTCCATTTTCTGTCTGCTGCTGCTCTGGGGTGAAGTCGGTACAGTTGGCACCAACAGCACATGGGTCATCTGCACAACCATCTAAATCCTCACTACAATCAATCCCTGGAAGACAAACGTCACAGGTTGTCAAACAAGGTTCATTATCTGCTCAATGTTTTTTGGTAAGTTATAGCAAAAGATGCCCATTGTATATTGTTTAGTTTCTCTTTATGAAATATTGATAAGCCCAAAACATCAATTATCAGCTATTCTTTACTTTATTGGAGTAAAACCATTCTCCCATACCTTCCCAGCCCGTATAACATAAACACTGGACGATAATAAACTGTGTAGTGTTGCTAGAAGTGGCGTCAAGGCTGGCCTCCGTGTCGTTAAAGTCACAGTCTCCATGGCCACTACAGCCGTTACATAGCAACACCCGGGTGGTGTTAGACGGGGCTTCTGCACCGCTAGGATCCGATGCTGAAAGACTGAGATTGGAAAAAACTAATTATAATGAGTTGAAGTGATGCTGGATCTCTACGGCACAAGGTGAACAATGAATTTAATCCCTTCAATCTGAAGTTAAATATTGGAGTATTAATGCATATGATGTTCTCACTAGGTTTTATTTATGCTCTGCTATATGCTATAAGTACCTCCAAGATATCTGTTCCCCACTACCTGTCTGCTGAACCATCGAATATGCTTTGATTTGGTTGCCAATCTTGAGTTAACTATTCCTGACACTAATAAGATTCGAACAGATTCTATATAGAAACAGATTTATTTCTTGAAAACTATTAATCGAAGAAACATCAAATGTGTTGCTATTTAACGAAGACATCGAGTTCACCTAAAACGCGACTTATTTGTTCACATACGGTCTAGATGTTCCGAAATGTTTTGTATTTTATTTCATTTGTATGGGAAGTCAAGACATCGTTCAAAAAAAAAAAAAACAGAAAAAACAAATGCTGCCAGAGATCCCTTTTCAATTCAAATACTGATCAGCAAGCATGAATGAATTTGTATCCCTTATTGGCGATATTATACTGACACTTGTATAACTGAGGAAGACCAAACACAGTAAAATAACTTTAATAATCAAATAAATGCAAGTGTAATCAAACTGAAATATATATGAAAACATGTTTAAATGTGAATATCAACACCGCTCTAGTCATCCGTGGTATTATGTGGAATAGCTGTATAGGCCTACCAATAACAAATAAACTCCACCGTGATTCGAACTCTGGTTCGACGGCGAACACTCTATAACTGACTGAGTAACAAAGGCTTACAGCATAACTACCCCGGCTTTTCCTCCAAACAGAGGCGGTGAATCTCTCCCTATATGGGAAGCACTGATTATAAGAATCACTTATGGTCTTGCTGGAATCCCAGAACACTGGTTATATTTAGTCTCTTATGCAGAAGAATATAAATCTGTACCATATATATGTATATATTTTTAGATTGCGGGAATAATCCGGATTGAAAAATGTAAATGTAGTGAAAATCCTATCATTATTTATAAAAAATATTGCAACATGAGTAAGTGTCAAAATAAAACAAAAGACTGCATTTTTCAAGGTTTATTACCCAAAGTGCAATAACAACAACACTCAATAAATTAGTTGACCGATGGAGTGGGATAGTCCCTGAAATATAAAACTGGAAATTTTGATTAGAAT
>JARFOD010159022.1:0-12095 GCA_031763545.1 Mopalia muscosa | reverse complement strand
TTGTTAATAGCTTCCTTTCATGGTCTAGTTTTGCAGGTTTTGGTTTTGATCCATGTAATGTCTGTCTAACTTTGTCTAACTTTGTCTGTATACCTAGTAAACACAACTCTTCCTATACTGGCTTAGGCACATGATGGAAAATCAAATCGTGAATCTGTACCCTTCTCTTCAAACTATCTTAACAGTGTGGGTGTCAAGATCCATTCATGGATCTCTTGTTTCATTCGATGACAACAGCAGCTATATGGTTGTAAGGCTACACACTTGAACGTCATTAGGCACAATTATCGAAAGCTGACACAGAACATGAAGAGATATATTCATATCATCAATAGTCTGTCATTTTTGTAAACTAAATGGATTTCTAATCATCTTGACAGATTGTTACTTTTTTCTGCCATATATGGGCAAAAAAGGATTACTATCAATTGGAAAAGACACACCACCTTGCCATGACCAGCTTACAACCAATCATGCTTTGAGTTCATATAAAATTCAACTAAATCAATAAATAAATTGGAAAACAAAACACAAAAAAATATATTAAAAAACCCATAAAAGTGTGACCATGTGTTCTCACCACAGCATACCTGAAATACTGCTGAATGTGGCCTAAAACAATAATTGAATAAATTGAAACACAGCCTGGATAACTGATGGATTAACTGGAATTAGATATTATTTTGAAGACATTGGAAAGCATGAATGCAAATATTGTCAATATGATTTCATGTTTTTAATTGATTACAGAATTCCATCAGATATTATAGTTCATATTCATTTGGATAGCTTTGATGATAATATTGAGCCACCATTTTATAGCAGGGATTCTAAAGCATAACAAAACGCACTATTTGTCACTGATGACATACAACATTTACATTAAATCCTTGTATTCAGAAAGGATATTTTCCTAAACCTTGTCTGGATTGCCAAGCTGTGTTTTACAAGAACATTATATGATTGAAATAACTTTAATGTTATGTAAAACCCCAAACAAACAGTCAAATTGTGCTTCAGAATGGTTGTTTTTTGTCTGAGCCGTTTTCATTGATTATGGTAATCATAAGTGGATTGAGGTACAACTCAGGTATGATAGAGAGCATATGTGTTCAGCACTTTATAATTCTGAGGATAAAACAGTCCACAAGAAATGTACACAGCCCTATTCACACTCAGATGTATTTGTTTATATTACAGAACTGTGCCCCAGGTTTCAAGAGAGTGAATGTATCAAGCCAAGGGTTTCTTGGGTTGTGTGAGCGCTGTTCATGCAATGGACATTCTGATGAGTGTGACCCAGATACAGGAGTTTGTTTGAATTGTCAACAAAATACTCAAGGTATAAATTTTGTCAGAGCTTGTGCCAGGCTAACAAGCAACACTTTTCATTACAATCCAAGACTTGTCCAACATTTCTCTATTTCTGTCCTAACATAGTTATCACCGAACAATATCTGTTTCAATCATTGTTATACTGTCAGCACAGTTGTTTTGTACAATTTCAATACTGTAATAATAATATCATCCACACTGTTCTACAATTATTGCTAATGTGATTTGTGATACTTTAATTGTGTTTTCTTTTTTTGCTGACCTAGGGAATTCCTGTGGTCAATGTTTATCTGGTTTCTATGGCGATGCAACCACACTTGCTGGCTGCTCAAAGTGTCCATGCCTTTCTCCTCGAGTGTCGGATGCAACTTGCATCTTGAATGGCACTACAGTTAGATGTCTCAGCTGTAACCCAGGATACACAGACCCATTGTGTAACAAGTGAGTCCCTTCTGTATGAATAAAACAAGGAATCAGCAGCATGTGTATTGTTGATAAAGACAACCATATTATAAAATTGTTATCAATTTGTTTTGGTCACGGCAGAGACCTTGGTAAATGTAATAATAATAATCGCCTAGCTGTAATGTATGTCTGACTCCATCTGTACATCCTTTTTACCATTAACACTACAGCAGGAGAATGAAACGTCTTAGTATCTCTAAGTTTGATGTGAGGAACCTTATTGAAAATTGATTATAATGTATTCAAAGGAGTTTTTGCTATTCATTGGGCGGATGAACACACATTTATTATAAACAGAATAAATTAATTAAAAGACCATCATGTAGAATTTCTTATTTTGGACTCATCACACACCTTAGCTGCCTCGGGAACTTTTTTCATGCTCCTTGGTCAGACTTTTACACCTGTATTTACATCCCTAACTGACAATGTACAGATAAGATTTGTCATCCTGCAATTTTTGTGTCCTAGTGTCTTTCTGGCTCTGTCCTATCCGAAGCTGTATCTCTGGAATGGTTTACCATATAGAGATCAAACCTGCTTTATTTGATAGCCTGTATATTGTATTGCCATCATGGTTTGCGTTTGCTCAAAGCTTGACTGTCTGTCGGTTGGTTTGTCTGTATGTACATTCTCAAAATCTATTCTGAGTTAAAATTTGTACAATTGACAGGCTCCAGACAAACTTAGGACATTTTGAGTTCAGACTGTTTGTTTGGTTCTCAGAATTTACAATTAGAGCAATAATGATTGCTAGGACTGGTGTCAATGTAAAAAGCCATTACTATAATTGAATTAAGCATATACTTTACCATCATAAATTGAGATCTCCGTCATACTGTATGAATGAAAGAAAAATTTTGGCAAACAGCTTAAATTCATTTTTTTGACTACTCATAATGCTACTGTTGGTGTTTTAATCTCTTAGGTGTGAACCGTTTTATTATGGACAGCCTACCATAGAAAACACTGGCACCTGTACAGCCTGTAATTGCAATGGAAACAGTAACGAGTGTGATCCTGTAACAGGAGTATGTATTGCCTGTGGTAATAATACAGGGGGAGACAACTGCGAGAAATGTTTAGAGGGCTTTTATGGAAATGCCACTATCCAAGACTGCAAAAGTATGTGACCTTTTAAAGAATTCCTTCCTGTAATATCCCCATTCCATAACCAATATCTCAAAGAATTTCCATACTAAATTGTCTCTTTAGTATTCCAGAATGTACCTATCAAGTTTGATTTAAAAATATCAATGAATTACTAGTGTGACTTTTTTGTGACTCCATGCAACTCTCAATCAATATGAATAATGTGTCTATATACTCTTTATATGTGTAGATAATACCAATAATATGATAGTCATTGTCATAAATGTACAATCATTTTTGTTTCCACTAAAAGATCAGCTGTGAATAATTGTGACTTTTCAGTCCATTGCATTGTTTATCAAATTAGATTGAGACATAGCTAAACGGTTTGCTTTTTAAAAACTGGAGCAATATGAAAATGAGGGACTAGTCAATATGTGAATTTTGTTACCCTTTTGTTACATCATTTTGTAACTGAACATATGTTCAAATCCCCATGGATTTTTCTCTCTTCATTTATTAAAATCTGTTTTTCTCCAGCATGTGGTTGTGAATCAGCTGGGTCAGTCGATGCTGTTTGTGACTCAGCTTCTGGTCAGTGCCCCTGCTATAGTGGAGTTGGAGGTAGGATCTGTAATGAATGTCAGACAGGATTCTGGGGATATACTAACACAACTTTTACAGGTGAGCATCTTATAAGACTCTAGGAAAATATGCTGTATTTCACACTGGACTATGTTGTTATTTTACTACAGGCATGGGTGATTGAATTGAGGTGTTTAACTTGTATGTGTTTTTGTGATACACCATTAATTCTTCTAGTAGACAGGTTCCCTATTTGGACAGGAGTCTCAGATGCAACGGTTCCAAACAGTATTATCAACAGATCAATCTATAGCTCAAATGTATAGTGAAAATGTACAAGGATTGATGGCTGCTTTTAAAATGGCTGCTTTTAAAAATCTTGAAAATTTGATCTTATTATAACTCAATATATCAAATTGTAGCCAAGATTATTCAATATATATTCTAGTTTAATTTAGATCTCTTATTCTTTATCAAAACTTTAATACTTCAATAAAATGACAAAAGCATAGAATTCTTTTTACAATGAAGGGAAATCAGTCATTATTGATTTTTTATTTTTAATTTAACAAAAAAAAAAAAAATTGTAAATTGGGTAAATCTGTTAAAATATATTGATCTCTATTTTACAAATTAGGTTTATTTAATATACTGGTTTGAGTCTTTCTAAACAATCAAGCCACCAAAAATATACAATTATCAAATGAATGGGTCCCCAAAACATAATCTTTTTACATATTTGTTCATTTAAAAACTTACATATTTGTCTTTAATTATGATGATTTTATCAATAAACGGAAATGTTGAGTCAGATGAAAGCATGAAGACGTTTCTCAAGAGTTGTAACTATACTTAACTGTGTTAAACTTCCAAGTGGTAGTCGTAATAAGTATGATCTAGATTACTTCATTTATACCACAACAAGTAGATGACAAATTAGTTTTCCTTTTCTTCAATACACAATTATAATAGTTCTATCGTTGTACCTGCATGACGAGGTTCCAGACAATTGTGTGGAAAAAACCCACCCCTGACCTCACTAGCAGCAAAACATGACAAGATAGGAGAATTAAAAGGCATAATACACAAACATCAAAAACAAATCAGCTCAGTTTTGTTTGTTGTTTGCTGTGAGAACATCCCTTCCAATCACTATTTAATAAATACAAATGTGTTTGGAACAAAAAATAATTGAAATTTTCAGCAAACATGTCCGCATTATTGTAGCAAGAAGTTGGGAATAAATATGCCTTTAACTTGTGAGCCCACAGGTGATTTTGTTATTGTTCAGGAGACACCCACTCTGAAACTTGCATGTTGTTGTTGTATTATTTTTCTGTCAGCATTCCTGAAAAAGAAAAAACTGTGTTAAAATATTATACAAACAACATGCAACTTTGTCAGAGTCGATCTTCTGCTTCACTGGTGTCTTCACTGAAACGCTTATCGATTATGCTATAAAATATTTAAAACTTTTATAGCATAATCGATTAGCATTTTGACTTATTATGGCACAATCATTTTATTCAAATTGTTTATTTCAGTAAATATAAACAGCACCATGAGTGTTCAATGAAATGATACTGGATAGTAAAACAGATATATCCAGCCTTTTCATGCTTATGATTTACACTAAAGGATGTTTATCTTTTATATGTAACCTTAGGTTGTCAGGATTGTCTGTGTAATGCCGATGGAAGTTCAACTCTCCAATGTTCAGAAGCAGCTATCTGTCCATGTAAGACAAATGTGTCTGGAGACAAGTGTGACCAATGTGCCACAGGATTCTGGGGTCTACCTGATCTGCCTTGTACAGGTAACTGATGACTGTTCCTCTTCTGTCCACTATAAGGGTTAAAAGGGCCATATTCAGGTGTGGCGATATCTGTCCATTCCCTCATGTGATTATTAATCATCTCTATACATAGTACCGTGCGCTTCCTACACTGAACCAGCTTCAATTTTCCTTCACTGGTTCAAGTTCGCCTGTCTACCATCAGGTATATGAGCGAGTCACATGTTGTGGCTCAGGGGGGGGGGGGGTACGAGGTTTCCTCACAGGTTTCCATCGTGATAAGGCAGTGTGAAGTGGATAATCCGTCATAATATAATTGAAATACTTTGAGTACGACGTTAAACACCACTCAAACAAACAAACTATACATAGTACCAGAAGTCTTATTAACTAGAAGTATGCAACTGCCATATAGATAAGCTAACCGACATTGGGGATCGAGCCCCTTGTCATAGTGTATCATGTGACATGGCACACAAGAAAATGAAGAAGAACGTAACTTTAAAATGATGCATTATGGGAAACTTCTGCTGTTCCTTGATCATAATGTTGCTTCCTAAACAAAATGCATTTACCCAGTGAAATATGTGCCTGTTACATAGACCATAGAAGGCAACTAAATCAACACATATTTAGCCATCATTTCGAACGAAAACAATTGCAATACACAGTGGCTGGTCAGGGTCAAATTACCCAGAGTTCCTCACAACTAAAAAAACACTTGTGTGAAATCGTTTCTTGCTGGTTTAAAATGTCAGGGACATTACTATTCAGCAGTTACATACGTCTGGTTAATAGACTTTTGATAGTTTACTTAACACTTAATACTTTCCATACTTCAGACTGTGACTCACGCTTTCCTACCCAATGTATTCTGGTTTATTTTACATACAAAATGTCCTGTATGTCCATTACACCAGTAGCCCATTATAATAGACATAATTTAAAATTCTATGCTACACTGTAAAAATACACATAACTGTAAGAAAATACCCCTCACAAATAAATGTTTCTTGGGTAGTTGTTCTGTGTACTTATACACTGCCAATCAAATTAACTTAATGATGAGTGTATGTTTCCACATTAACTCTTTCTTTAGAATGTGGTTGTGATCCAGTTGGTACATATACACTGCCAATCAAATAAACTTACTAATGACTGATGTTTTCACTTACTCTTTCTCTAGAATGTGGTTGTGATCCAGTTGGTACATATACAATGCCAATCAAATAAACTTACTAATGACTGATGTTTTCACTTACTCTTTCTCTAGAATGTGGTTGTGATCCAATTGGTACATATACACTGCCAATCAAATAAACTTACTAATTACTGATGTTTTCACTTACTCTTTCTCTAGAATGTGGTTGTGATCCAGTTGGTAGTGTAGATGTTACCAGTCCATGTGATGGAAAGACTGGAAAGTGTGAGTGTAAATCAGGGGTCGAAGGTCGACAATGTAATACCTGTCAACTCCTTTACACAACCTTTGGACCTGAAGGCTGTTCTAGTAAGTCCTAGTTAAGATTATTGTTCCCAAGCCCCATGTGACAGAAAACTATTGACCTGTATGTATGGTTCCAGAATTTAACTTAAACACTGTTTCAGTATATCTCTATTTCAGTCTACAGATTGAATTCTATTGAAAGCATTTTTTAAACTCTTATCAAATAAATGTTGTAACTTAGTCCCATAGTCATCTAAACTTTAAAGTTTAAAGTTTTCTTTAATCATTTAAAAAATGCGTCTAAAATCACATTTTTCTACAAAATCACTTGATCGTATGTTGTTACATTGTATGGTATTATGCATGGCTTGCCTGATACTTTACTAAAACACAATACAGTATGACAAAGTCTGGCAGTGCTGTCAAAAATGCATGGGATCATTGGTAATGCTGTCAAAAATGCATGGGATCATTGGTATGAATGGTGTGAAAACGTTTTTCAAGCTCACAGTAAAGCAATCAAAACTCAAGTTAAAAATCGAGCAATCTTGATGGTGAAAGCCAGCAGTCAACATGTGGGTTATAGAGTGAGCAGCATGAGAGCAGCCCAACTGCCTTATTAAACAACTCTTCCAGCTTGACGAGTCTTTGTTCTCAGCAATGGTGTTATGGAAAAAGTTTCGTGAATAAAAAGTTTTCAAACAAGCTTTAATGTTATTATTTATTCGAGATAGTGAACATGATCAGTTAATAATCTGGATGAGATTTGTCTTGATTGATGTCAAAAACCATGCTTTTATGTCTGATTCAGAAAATCTTGCAGATTAGAAGTAACGTCACATTCCTTAATATACGCTATTTACATGTAAGTCAACTGTACCATGACCTGTGACAGATGTACGTCTGTTTACATCTAAAAATTACAAATGTTAAACTTCCAGCCTGTGGAGCTCGTTATCAGGATCTACATGTAGTTTATAGGAATCATTTGACAGCTTGTTTCTATACATGTGTACATCAAGCTTAAAATGGGGATTGTAAACTGTAAGAAAAGACGTCAACACACCTTTCATTTGTTTGATTTTCTAAATGTTGGGCGTACTTCTTATATATTCTGAATAAGCAGAGATATATTTATACTGCATAAACCTCATCATTTTTCATCTGATTTTATTTTGATCAGAATGTGGTCAATGTGAAACATCTTTAGGAAGCGACACTGTGTTACTGGCAGAGAAATTCAATGGTTACTGGTCCAGAATGTCAGATGTTAGCCTGATACAGGAACAAGATCTGAGATTACAGCAGATTACTCAAGATTTGACCACAGCTCAGACAGACCTTGGCTTTTCAGATCTCTTAAAATTACAGGCTCTCCTCTCTAATCTTACTCTCCAAGAAGGTGCATACACAACACTGGTCACGGAACTACAAAAACGGGTAAGAAACTCATCGTGACAAATATGTGCACTAATTCACTAATGCAGGACCAAGCTGATGGGGATAATGATGTGTACTGGAATCACACTTTAATCAAATGCAGTTCTCAACACTTTTTATTTTATTTGTTAATTCTCATTTATTCAATATAAGACCAATGGAACAAAAACCTCAAAACAGGTCAGGAAAAGACACTATATACAGAACACTAACACACATAGTACATAGTAATAATAGACGCAAGCTACCGGCAAACAAAGCTGCGGAAGGAAGTCGGCGAATAGACAATGATATCCAAATACAATTATGGGAGAAATAAAACTTACAGAACTCCATGTGCATTATGTGCATGTGAGCATTCATCTTTATAACAATGGTACCATCTTGCACATGACTTAGAAGTTACGTAAAATTGAATGTGAATTTTCTAACTGCACCTGATCGATACTATAAGCATTTTGCATGAGTAAAGACTAATGGAAAAGTAGACAAACTAGTACACAAGGAACTGGACAGGTAAAAATTACCGCTAACTAATACAAAAATAAGGACTGGGATTATAACCATATTTTAAAAAAAAGGCTCTAGTGGAGGACCTGCTAGCTACATGTACTGTTTTTTTTTTTAACATATTTCGAGTTTATCATAAACAGTGTATCAAGCATGTCTGGTATTATTTTTTTACAGTTGGAAGCAGCTGTATTATCAAGTAGTGCACAGTATAATGAAACTGTAAAAGAGCAGGATCGTTTTGGATTGTTGGTGACTGACAGCTCAAATGCTAAAGAAAAATCAGCTTCAGCTCTGACAGTTTCCAGTGGATATGTCACTAAACTCAGCGATTATAAGACTAGAGCTGAAAACGTATGTATTTTGTATTGGAGTTCAATAAAGTGGCAATCCAGCTATGGAGAGGATACTATAAATGAAACAACACTCAAAGCATAGAAAACATTTCCAGGCTTCATAGTTAATATAATTTATATTATTGCTCTTGTTAAATATTTTTGAATGCTTTTATTTGTAATCACAGAAATTAAATCGTACGATTGTATGTCAAAAGTTTATATAATAATAATAATAAAAACTTTATTTATTGAGGGTTGAAAACTCAGTCAACAGGTTATTGATCCTCTCTGAGGCCCTCCATATACTTAATTTTCTACTCACTTACATCTTAACATTAAAAATTATGTGTAACGAAGTAATTTAAAAAAAAGAACATTGTAATTTGTTTGGACTGACAGTCAGTTCATTTACACAGATAAGCAGAATACTGTACATAAAGGTCTCAATATTTTGTTACTGTGTTGTTGTAGTTGCTCCAAAGTACAGGAATCCAGTCTGTCAGTTCAAACTTAACATTTATCTCGAAAAAAGTAGCTGTGGATGCAGAACTTGTGTTGTCTCAGAATGTATTTGGTCAGGTGAATGCTGTCAAAGTGCAGATTGATAATCAGGTAAGTCTCCACATTTAAAAATAAATGACTGCTCAATGAAAATACTTATTGGGACCATCATGATGGAGAAAAATCTGTTCTGTTAGATTGTAAATGTGTACGCTTGGTTCATCTCTCTAAGTAAAAGCATTTATTATTATATAAGATTGACTGTTGCTGATGTATATAATTGACAATTCCTGGTTGAAGATTTGATTTCTGGACATGTAATGTGAAAAAAAATTAACTATTTTAAACGATCTGGGTATGAATAATCACATGTTGCAAGATGTCACATAGGATTCAGTTGCCTACAGATTTACACAAGTTTTATTTCTCAACAACATTTTGTTGAAATACAACACCATCACACAAGTTAAATACCCTAAGTTAAACATGGTGTTAAGCAGCAATCAATAAGTCTTTATACAAGAATTTCCACTGACAAGCTTAACATAATAGATTAAGGTGACTGCTCCAAAGAAGGATGAAAAAATTCATATTGACTCAATATTTCGGTTTATTATCAAACCATCATCAGGAGTCAAATAAGTCAATAAGTCTTTATCCATGCCATTTGTCTCATTCACGTACTACTATTATCCACCTGTCATTCAGTCAAAGATAGTGATGAAAATTCAGATTCACAACACACTTACTATATTACAGCATGGATTACAGAGTACCTAACTTTTTTGGTTGGTTTGTGAACATCACACATGTAATACAGGATGAACAATAGGCCTGTTTTGTCTTTGTTACCACTCTTTTACATGCAACCAACCAAGTACCCGGTGATCATTTAATAATCAGATTGATTATTTGGAGGAAAATTGCATTTCTAACATTATGGAAAATCTTCTCAGCTTGGTTGTGCTAGTGTCCATTTTGGTTGTAATACACAGCCATCATATAAGCGAAATACCCTTTGGCAGGGGGTAAAACACCAATCAACCACTTAATGGTTCCTAAGTTTGCACTATAGAGTACATACCTGATATTTGGCTGTAAGTGAAATACCTTATAACTTCTAGCAGTTGGGACAGAGAAATAGGCTTTACCACAGGGGGGTTTATATGTTATTTCTTTGGACTGTCCCAACTTATAGGTTATAGGGTATGGTTTCATATACCAAGTGTCAAATATTCATTGACATTCCTCAGCTCCCGACTCAAACTAAGTGTAGGAGCTCAACTTGATATTCATTTGGCCAGCTCTTCATCTACATAATACAATTGGGATGTTTCACTTGACATTCATATGACCAACTCAAACAAGCGAAAAACATGAAGAGTTGAAGCACAGTGTTGTGTTATACATGTACATACCACAGCATTTCACACAATCAGGGCAGTATACAGAGCCATTTTAGTTACGGAAAACGTATCGGCGCCCAAACTATTTCAGGCCCAATAGTCAATATATTACTTTTTTCATAAATTCTGTTTAAAGTCAAACTAAAAGCGTATTCAGAACCCTGATTATGGTCTGAAGAATTCGGGATAAGAACCTGGGAATTTTTTCTAGATACTTCCCTGACAATACAGTCCTACAGTGTAACCTAATATCAGCATAGTATAACATCATGCCTTGCATAAACTCTCATGCACAGGAAACTGTTGGGTTATATTTTGTGATGTTTCTTCTAAGCAATAACCATGTGAGGGAATATTAACTGTAATAAATATTTGTTTATTTTTGAAATCATACAGAATACAGCCCTAGTGACAGAGGAGAACAGAGACCAGAGTATAGAGACTGAAGCCATGGGCATACAAGGCTTGAACAGTCAAATCCAGGCTAATATAACAGCTCTAAAATCACAAACAGCACCCATCGACCAGTCCTTGAGGGGTATTCAGGTACATGCAGCGCTCAAATAAATAAAACATTTAATTCAAGCAGAGAGCAGTTCTGGGCTGTATCTTGGTTATATTTCACTTAGGCTTTAGAAACTTGCATAATGCATTCTTCTATGTACGCAGATGTGCAAGGTTGAAAAAAAATCACAAGAGTTATGCAAATTTCCCCATGAATTATGCAAATTGGATCCGTACGGCCGGGAAGCTTGTCCGGGCTGTATCTTGGTTACTATTTTACTTAGGCTTTTGAAAGTTGCAAAATGCATCCTTCTGTGTATGCTGATGTGCAACGTAGAAAAAAAAATCTGGGAATTATGCAAATTTACCCATAAATTATGCAAATTAGCTCCCTTTGTTCGGTAAGCTTGTCCGGGCTGTATCTTGGTTACTATTTTACTTAGGCTTTTGCAACTTGCATAGTGAATTTTTCTATGAACGCCGATGTGCAACGTGGAAAAAAAATCATGGAATTAGGCAAATTTCCCTATAAATTATGCAAATTGGCTCCATTTGTTGGGTAAACTTGTCTGGGCTGTTTCTTGGTTACTGTTTCCCTTAGGCTTTTGAAATTTGCATTGTGAATTCTTCTATGTACACCAATGTGCAACGTAAAAAAAATATCACGGAATTTTGCA
>JARFOD010159011.1:0-12095 GCA_031763545.1 Mopalia muscosa | reverse complement strand
CGGGCGACATGAGGGGTTATTTTGATAAGGTGTAGACCCCTGTCGTAGCAAGACCAATTTACAACTGTACAAATACACCAGGACTGTGCTTTGTAGAGCTGTAAATTGGTCTTGCTACGACCAAACAAAATACACTGAATTAAGGGGCCTCACTACTTGTAGACATTCAAAATGGCACTAGGTTTATGACCAAGCGGCTGCATTTACGTCTTAGGCATGGAGGTAAGACAGCGACGGTTTTAATCAAACGATGTTTCTCTTCAATACTAAACATTCCCTTTTAAAAAAATTGGCTTGTAACTTATTTTCCCTTTTATGGCTGCACTTTAACATTTCTGCTTGGGAATGCTGCAACCGACTGATGCAAACTGGGGGCGTTATCAAATTTATGCCTTTTTTATTACCACGGTTATTTTTAGATTTAATGACGTTTGTTCAAAAGGACAATCAATGTAAATGCTTCTTAAATCTATATAATTGTACATCATCAACGAGTTAATACTTAACAGCATCAACATGTTGAATTATTCATAGATTTGGACTTTTTAGTGGTTAATTATGCTTAAGGTATTTTACTTTCGTGATTGCTTAGATAGACTTAAATTCTATCCAATATATTCTCGAAACACATAGTGGCATTACAGTCATAAACATGTATTATATCGACCGACTCTTGCTTGAGATTTAACTATAACGTATGGCTTTGTAGTTTTCTACAAATAACTTTCTATATTAAATGTTTTTGTTAGACAAACAGAAGTTTGACTTCTAATCGATGTTTTGAAATCGTATTCATTCGGACAAAGACATACAAATTCCTTTTTTTATAATGAGTTCGGCTGTATATCCGGTTACATATGGAACAGATTACGCCGGAGTATTATCGGAACCCTTGATTGTCACAGTATCAAAGTAACAGTATTAGATTCATAAGAAGCTTGATGTTCAGTTGTTTGGATTGAACTTTCCGTTTTTAATTCCAAGCCGATATATCCGGTGATAAGCCCGGAAAGAAGCCCTGATTCCAATAACACAAAATAGTTGAAATATTAGTAATAATTCTCGGGCAGTATTAATTAACCTTTTCATAACATACTTCCAACTGATATTCTGGTATATTCAACGTTTATTAATTCCAGTACGGGCTTATGTCAATGATTTTAGAGTATCTCGAAGTTCCTGTGCACTACAACACAAGACGAAAAGCAGAACTAGTTTGTTGTAGTGTTTACGGGCGGTTGGAAGGGAGCTTCCTGCATAAAGCTGATCCGTTTGTGATGTTTTTGTGGTACGTCCTGTGATTGTCCTGTCTTGTCTTTGTGCATTGCCAGCGGCGTCGAAGGTGGTTTCATTCGCCAATTTGGCTGGCTCACGTCATGGTTGCGAAATAATCTCAAGTAGGGTGTTAAACCCCAATCAAACAAACACAATAATCCTGTAATTTGTTCAGTACAAATTTGCCCATGCTGTCTGGTTTAACCCAGCCTTGCATCAGACAAGTCTGGCAACAGAAATAGACAGGAGAGGATAGGACAGTTACAGGACGTACCACAAAGATATCACTCACAGATTGACTTCATGTCGCCCCTTAGCCCTGAGAGCAATATTGATTCGTAGCCAAAAATATGCTGAGAGTACCTCTACAATAATTTCATCAATTTGGCTAAGACTTCGAGCTTATCGTGAGATAAGAAAATGTATTATTATTGTTAATTAAGTTTATTTTAAATGAAAAAAAAAAATCATTCCACATTTGACGGATCTATTTAAAATATTACATGAAATGTTGTTACTGTACCTTGATATGTTGTTACTTAGATATCATGAAATGTACTTATTTTAATTAACTTCTGTTTTGATTTTTAAAAATTTTTTTACTTGCCCAACGGCTTCCGGAAATCAAACACTGCACAAAACGGTTCAATTATTAAATTTGTTTATATTTATCTAGGGTTATCAATAAAGAAAACGTATATGTACAAGTATAGCATAACTTTATAGTATAGTAGCAATTTATAATGGTTAGCTGTTATTCGTAAGGTTCCTTAAAGCTTAGCAGTGCCAAACAATGTGATTGTCTTGCTGTATTGCTCTTCGCGTCCTGTATTCTTCGTGTACCTTGACATTGTTCCTAGCCAGTGAAGCATTGACTATTTTTATATAAAAAAATATGACAAATAATAACAAAAAATGGACCGACGCTCGATCCTAGTAAAATAACCCAAAGCATGGAGTACCGTATCAAACAAACAGACAAGCATGAGCACAGCTTCTCTAAGCCTCACTGCTAAAACAGCATGTCTTTTTTTTACCGCAAAAGTCGCATAGCTTATACATTTCTTCTCTGAGTTCTCGCATTGTCGTTGACTTCAATGTGTAGAAACACCATATCGACCATCAACCGTAAAGCCTGGCTAAAAGGTTAACCGTGTTGTGCTATCAGGTGGAGAACTTGACAAGTTTTATTTCACTTGCATTGCAGATATATCTATATTTGCTTAAACCCCAAACATGTACATGTAACAAAAGATATATAAAGACAATATTTGGGTTCGCCACTTAATCGTATATATAACAGCTTTCTGAAAAGCTTACTTACTATATATAATGCTATTAATTCGTATTATTTAGTGCTGATTTCGTTAAATTTAACTAAAATTCAGCGTGTATAAAGTTTAAATAAATAAATATATATATATATATTTTCATATTTTCTATTGTAATGGTCCTATTTTTTAAAAATAACTCCGCCCAATTTCCCAACCTTTGAAGCATCAAGGATCCATTTTAACGCTTTTATATACAGATTTCTATCCATATAATGCCGTATATATTAATATAAGAGATACGTGGTCTTAAGATTCAGTTTATTTGGGTTCTGTCGACACTATGTTACTGTTCGTACTAACAAGAGAAACTCTGCCGTTCTGAACATCGAGTGTGGAATATTCACAATTGTTAAAATATTTTATGCTATTGACACTCTCCGTCCCTTCTTTTGAGGAGTACAGTTCGTCGTAAGGCCCAGATCCTACTCTTTCTCCGTCGGTCCTGTTACCGTTTCTATGTAGTAACCTATCGTAAGTGTCCTTGGCCAACTGACCTGCGCCTTCTCGACTCCGCCGTCGCCCCGGAACCACAAGCGTAGATGAATTACAGATCGAGTACAGCTCGTCATTAATTTCCGACGACACTGGATTCTTCTCGATTTTAAAGTCACCTTTTCCGAGTCGGTTTAAACATTCTGCTTCCTCTGTTTGGGGAAGAGCTACAACGCTATCGTCGGTATTTATTTCCGGACCTGGTTCGCGCCTATTTTTATTGACCTTTGCGTAAAGATCACAAATTTTGCGTGGTTTTGGCGTAGGCTTCACAATGGCAGTAGGATTACCTGTTTTGTTCGCAGTCTCTCCGCCCTGATTTTGAATAGCCTGTTTTTCAGCGCTTTCTTGACTTAACCTTTTGAAGTCTTTGATTTCTGCATAGATGGACGTTATCAAATATCTCTGTATCTTTTTTTCCAAGAAAGTGCCATTTTCAGTTTGATTATCCAAACTGATGTCATTGCATTCGTCCGACGCTTCCAATGACGTCATTTCCGGGGGCTGCGTGACAACTGGCTGGGGCCTCCTTAAAGAAATGTCCATTATCTCGTAAGCATACTGACTGGCCTCCTCTGTACCTTGTGATTCCGATTTGCGTTGTTTTCTGGCAAAGACAACATAAATGAATATTAATTCCTTATTAATTCGAACAGAAAATCAAACAGAAGACTCTTCTGGAATATCTGTTGTAAGCTCGTCCAACGCTAAACATACACGTATATAAATAGTATCTATATTAGAGTGTTTTGCTCTTCTCATTTCCTGATACCAAAGGTATGCAATTTATTTAAAAGCGACACTGAATATTCTTTATGATCCTCGATGGAATATGGGGTACATTTATGTTATAAACTGGGATGATTACATTTAAATTCGGATTGACAAACAATTCCATGACGTATATAACCAGAGTATTGTCATGTAGGATTAACAAAGGTAACACTGTTCAGAATTCCAGCCGACGAAGCCTTTATAATAAGAGGGAAATGCATGTCGCATTCCAAATTGTTGAAAATCGTTTGACCTAACAGTGCAAATTGTTTATATTCCAACCATTAATGAGCGGGTTGTCCCACAAAGTCTTGGAACGTTACGTAAACCCAACCATGTCTTCAACCTTCGGTGCCATTGTTACTGGTTTACGTAACGTTGCGAAGGCTTTGTGGAGCGGTCCCACCTGTGTAAATGAATACCTCAAACCCCCAAAAATTGATAATGACAAGGGCGGTTTTCCCATTCTGGAACCCCAGTTCTTTTTTATCACATTAAAACTCTAAACAAACAAATGAAGTACAAAATGGTAAAATCTTTTCTTCGCCTTTACCATTTTCGCTGAACGACATGCCTGTCAAGTCATTCCAGGCACTTTCATCTATTTTAATAAATGTACGTTGCGAAAAACTAAATGCTTCCTTTTTATACCTCAAACCTTCGACAAGCCAAACTATGTCGAATGGGTTACCCTGGTACAGAGTGACAGGATCGCATGTCGACAAGTTCATCTCCAAATCAAACATTCTCTTTATTTCACTATGTGAAGTTCCACAATGACGCTCAATGGCATCTTTTTCACATGACGAGTCATGACGTCATAGGACAACAAGAAAAGGTCCGTTCGATAATTAAGCTTTATTGTACAGCAACTTACCTATAGTTAAAAATTATTTCTTAACCCCACAAAAATAAAACAATAATAAAAAAAAAAAAAAAAACAAAAAAAAAAAAAAAAAAAAAAAAAAATCAATGCTATAGGAACAACACTTTCAAAGCGCTGATTAACCTTTATTTCATGACCTGGAAAATTGTACGTACCACCCGCGTTATAATTTGCAATTGTATTGATTTTTACTTAAGGTAAAAGTACAGTCATTTCGCATCAAAAATGTTGTCGTATATCAACATGGCAAGATTATCCCGTATTAATTGTCGTATATGTTTTAAGTTTGAAGAGAAGCAATACTATCTTTACTTAGCAGTGGAGGAAAATAAACTTTCCAACATTATGAAAACGTTTTACATCTTGGTTGTGCTAGTGTTATTTTTTGTTGGAATACAGCTCCGTCATGAAAATAAAATATCCTTAAGCACATCGTAAAACACCGATCAATTAATCAATAAATAAATCAATCAAGCAATTAATCAATGAAACAATCAATCAATCAAACAATCAACCAATCAAACCATCAATCAATCAACCAATCAAAGAATCAATCAGAATCAGAATCAATCAATCAATCAATCGATCGATCAATCGATCAATCAATCAATCAAAAATCAATCAATTACTCAAACAATCGACTAATCGATAAATCAATAAATCAATGATTTTGAGTTAGCTTACCTTTTGACACAGACAAATATGGTTATCATGATGCTAACAAGGAAGATGAATCCTGCTCCGCCAATAACACCTCCCAGTAACGTTGCTGAAATAAATATACAAAAAAATCTTTGTCCTTTTATCTTGTATAACTTCTGTAGACGAGCTTTACCTTATAACGCATACCACAGTTTATCTACAAAATACTCTAACAACTTCGCTGTGAGCGTAATATATTTTCACAAGACAGCCTCAAAACATAGGTGTATTAATGTGTGTAACTAAGGACCTTTATCGTTTTATCTTAGTCAACGAAGAGCAAATGATTTACGTGACGCAACGACGGGTTAATGAACCAATCAAAATCACGCATATGAAATTGGGTCATAACATGAACATCCAGTCAAACTTCTCAGCGTATATAGGTGTAGATATAGATGATAGTATATGGAAATGATCAGACTGTAGCCTACCAGTACTTTGACTGTTATAAATGTTAGTTTTGGGAAACTGCAAATTTGACGGCATTATATTTATTTTGCATGCTTCGGTTTTATCGAATCTACAACCACAGGGGACACAGGAAAGTAATTATCCTACATGTAAGACCCGGTGAAATCAAAAGGGATACACGCAATGTGTTTTATCCACTGAATTATTTATGATAATGTTATTTTCGGACTTATTCTACATGGAAGCATGGACAGTGGTATGACTGTCAGAATAAATATCTGTTCCGAGATTTTTTTTCAATTAAACACAATATCAAAGTTGAGAAAGTCTAAATATTAAATGCTTATTTTTCAAAATTATTTGACTGATATTGTATTCTTGTCTTATTATAGAATGGGTTCATCAGAGTTTATATATTACGATAGTTATGGTACCTTGGGCACTTGTTGATATGTGTAGGCTGGTGAGAATTTTCTGTTGTCCCTCTATACTGATAGAAAGATATGACTCTACTGGAACCCTTTATATAAGGTTCTTCGGTCATGGCTGTAGTAGAACCTTTTATGGTTCAGGGGCCGGTTGCTCGAAAGAGTATTAGTCGCTAACACCAGATTAAATCGCTAATACCGCGTTAGAGATAGACCTACAACATGGCGTGACGTCATCTAATACAGGATTAAATTTAATAGTGCTTTGAGAAACCAGCCCCTGTATACAGCTTACATAGCAACTGTTCCAAGTATTTCACCTATTTTTATTATATTAATGATC
This sequence comes from Mopalia muscosa, assembly GCA_031763545.1. NCBI lineage: Eukaryota > Metazoa > Mollusca > Polyplacophora > Chitonida > Mopaliidae > Mopalia > Mopalia muscosa. The sequence goes on along the minus strand of JARFOD010159011.1, from coordinate 5,447 downwards.
CCTTTTTATCGAAATGGTTCCATTGAAATGGTCCCATCTTTTGTAAAGAGCCGGTTTTGCCGTTATGGTTCAATCTTTTTCTAACGAACCATATAAGGACTACTTTTTCAACGAGTGTAGGTAACAAGGGGCACCAGGAATCGAATTTGAGTTCGCTGTCTCACAATGTATATTTTCCACCTTATTTAATCAGGTTATGATTGTGTACAATGGTTGTTTAGTTTTTGCTGTCCTACATTCTCTGTCGTACCATGGGTTCTTTGAGTCATATTCTCCTTGACTGTATATCTGTTTCATGCAGTCAGCAGCCTTCAGAATTGTATCACTAGCTAATTTTACACTTACATTAATATCCCTACTTAACTCATTCCGTGCCTCAACAAAATTTAATTTACTATTCTCCAAGTTTATTTTATTTTCAAAGATGGGTTGTTTAGCTACATTCCACTTATATTTTATGATCTGTTGAGTCTCATTTGGCAAATACTCTTCGGATTGAACAGACAATAAAATAGGCATATGCTTAGATTCACACCTATTTTCTACATTGAAATTTTTTATTACAGATAATATATTATTAGATACGATACAATAGTCTATAACACTAGCACCGTTGTAGCATAGGTAAGTAAAGGAACCAACTGCTGTGTCTTGGCCACTTGTACCATTTAACACATTTAAATTCAACACACTACACAAATCCAAAAATGTTCTACCAAATGTGTTGACCGTCTTATCTTGAGACACTCTATTAGTGCCCGGTTCATCACTATAATCTAAATCACCCAAAATATCAGGGTCAATAGAGCTATTAGGTATTAAGTTTGCAGTACGTGCATTAAAATCAACCCTAATAATTATATCTATGTTATGAGCAATTTCGGAAAGAATTTCAAAAATTAAATGTTCTAGTTCAGAGATACCGTTATTACTGCCAGTTAAGTTGTAACATGCAGTATTTTGAGGAGGTATGTACACACCGCGGAACAGAATATCATTGTGAATACAAAGTGGGCTTCCATGAATTATGAAAAATTTCCAAATTTGTTTTTACAAATAATTTTAAAGAAACGAACAATTGAAAAATGTACAAATAAACATATACCGCCAGAAAATCTACCTTTGTCGGCTGTTCGGGAGGCGGGAACTGAGAAGGCTATATAACCTGGGAGATATTCACTCAACTTTTCGTCACTAAGGATACACCATGTCTCAGAGAAACAGATAACTAAAAAAAAAATTCTTTTTAGTAATTATGAATAATACGATTTATATAAGCCAATGCCCAGACTAAGTAAGACATTATTTTTGTTATAAATCTTTTCGTCTAAAACCCAGTTTGTTCCCATACATGCATTTTATACAGGGAAAGAACAAGAAATCCAAAATTTTGGAGAGCGGCTGTAGGCAAATTTAACAAAACAGGGCACGATGAAACAGAACAGTTGATTGGTATCAAGCAGATAATCCGTCATCCGAGGTATAACAGTATTACCATCGAAAACGACGTGGCTTTATTGTTATTGGAACACCCAGTGACCTATAACTCTCGCGTGAGTCCTCTCTGTCTACCAGATAATCCTCAGCATAAGGTGAGGACGGGAGAAGTCTGTGTGGTGGCTGGATGGGGACAAACTGAAGGTAATTAGTTAACGTAACTTAACGACATACGCTGTGTTACCGTCTACTTATTGAAAAAAATTGTTACGTTATTATTACATTATCTCCATTTATTACGCAAATCAAAATGATAACCAGGACCCACTTACACAAAGCCTCCTTAAGCTAAGGTGACCTTAACATTTAAGGTGATAAAGAGGATAATTTACCCCCTCTCAGACCGTATGCTAAGGGGGCTTTGTGAAAGGGTGGGCCCTGGCCGTTTTCATTCACCTCCATATTGCATAGAATGTATTTTCTCTATTCAGTCAAGCTTTAGATTGACGTTTTATATACCGGTACTGTTATATTAATAAGCCTATCAAATTGAACCTTTTCCTTTATTGTAAAACGTTTCCAACCGTTTTTCACCAATATCTGCAGACAAAGAGTGTATGTTAGTCTCTCTTGTTTCGGGGCAACATGAAACTGGTCTGTTTGTGATGTCTTAATGTCCTGTGATTGTGCTGTATTTGTACTCTCTTGTCTTTATTTGTTGCCAGTGGTGCTGATGGTGATAACCTTCTTGTCTCGTTGTAGGGACATCAGACGGCACTAAATTAAACCAAGTGAGGGTACCAGTTATAGACGACAATACGTGTAGACAATCAGATTGGTATAGCACTGGATATTTCCCGGAGACCATGATCTGCGCAGGTTATAGATATGGAGGACATGACTCCTGTCAGGTGAGGTCACAAGTGCCAAGTTTTTGTCTTGTTTTCTTCCTTCATGTAACATGATGCTGATTTTCAGAGTTTGTATTTAACAATGTGACATGTAGGGATAGTTATTTTGTAGTTTAAGCAATAACAGACACTAAGCCGTGGTGTATGCGTGAAGGTCAGTTTTTACCAGAATGTGTGTAGCCTACCAAACAACAAGTAGTTTATTGTATAAATCTGGAAACAATATCTTCAGTCTGCCTTATAATCTAAAACGAACAATTAATTGTTGGATTTTGACAGTTTATGTATCTAGTCGGTAGTGTATGTCATGGAAAAATCAGCAGTTCAACAGTTTAAAATGCTTAACTTTTTTTTCTCAACAGGGTGATAGTGGTGGACCGTTTATGTGCCAACGTAACGGAACCTATCATATAGCTGGTAAGCTCTGACACCCTACCCTCCTTTATGAAGATCTTTGGCATTTTTTACTCATATCTATTTACTCTAGTAAAATAAAATTAGCCGATATGTTGCCTCTGACCTTTCGGTGACGAAGATGAACTCGAGCAAAATCTGACTAGGTATTTTGACATTATGAACCTGGATCTTCTGACCTTAATACTCTTTGGGAGGTCTCGACTCAAATATTCGATGGTGGTTGTAGCTGCCGCCTAAGTTGAAGTTGATCTATAAACCAAAATATTCCTTATTTTCACTAGATGCGTCTTTAGAATCATAAACTATAGGCCTACTGACAGTTTAATAGTGGTTATCACTATCGGTGAGTTTCTATGTTTTCAGGAGTGACAAGTTGGGGAGAAGACTGTGCCTACGCCAAGGAACCAGGTGTCTACGCCGATGTGTCGGTCTACCTCAATTGGTTGAAAGACATCATGCGCTCTCACGGTCACCCTTATGAATAGACATATACTAATGCCCAACATGTGCTTGGCATCCGAATTGTACCAAAATCGCTTACATTTCCCATTTCACAATAAATATTTACAAAAAATTAGGTTTTTTACACTCTCTCTCGATTTCTTGCTGATGTATGAAGTCTGAAACCTCGAAATATTGACAAGGTGTTTGATTTTTAATGAAGGTCCTCTGTCTTCACAATATTCTCAAAGATTCGACGACCATTTAAGCAATGAGAGGCTGCCCGCTTTATCGTTGTAGTAGGCATCCTTCGACGTGGTATCAAAACCGACAAGGCCATAAAGCTCAAGATCATAAAATGCGGAAAAAAAAATTAAAAAGACATATTGGCTCCGGGTTATCCCTCCGATACATAATGACGGGGAACAAAATACACACTCATCATCGGTGCTGATGCTTGTTTATGTTTATAAGAGTGTTGAGAAAGCCGGTTACAAATCTTTAATCTGCTGAAGATAGACTACGGGACTTCTTGTCCTCGGAGATTAAATTCCCTCGTGAATCCTTATCGTTGTAGTTTAGAAATCTGGGGAAAAAATTGATATTGGACTTGAGATATGGAAACCAATTCGTTGTTCAAAATCATATAACATTTGAAGATTGGAATAGACTAAATGTTAATTTGACTTGAAATCGGGTTTTATCATATTGACATTTTATAGTCGCAACAAATTTTGTTGGGGTTTTTTCAATATAGTCGCATTTTTCTTCTGTTTCACAGTTCTTCCTTATGAGTTCCTTATGAGTTCAGCCCCATATGTGTTTACAAAATGTGTGGGATCATATGTTAAATACAGGCGATGTCACGGTATCGAAATTGTGGTATACTGAGATGATGGCTGGGCTTTCCCCACAGATTGGTTGATTTTGTAAGACCTAAGCGTGTCAAAAAGACTTTGTTAAATGTTAGTTTTCTTATTTATACAGAACAATCTGTTTGGCGACCTCAAAAAAGTATAGAATGGTTGAGTTTTTTTATTTGGGATTTGAATTTGGTCATCTTTATTGCTAAAAGAAAAATGTCTAAATGAAATATTTAATGAAATAAACGTTATTTTCGGTAACTTAAAATCTGTGTCCGCCAGACAACTAAATAGTCTAGTAGGAAAAACATTTCAGCTGAGTCTGGGTTTGGTAAAATTGTTAGTCTTATGACCCGTTTTCTGTACATAATCATGGGATCGGAAAGTTTCATGATACAATCATGCCCCCTCGGCTGTTCAAAAACTGCGGTTTTGGTTGTAAAATGACCGCATTTTGAACTGTTCCAGTTTTTTTTTACCAGATTGTTTGCAGCATAATTTTTTCTCATACGCTAGCAATAACGCTTTGGAGACTCCTCTACTGGGATCGGAGCAGCATTCTATTCATAAATGATGATCACTAAAGGAGTCTTCCGGGAATTTCACCTGGATAGAATTGAAAAGCATACAATTTAGCTATTTACTTCTAAATTAAGAGATCAAATGTAAGCTGGCATACAGATAGCCTTAATTGTGTCCATTGTACGCAAAGGTATCAGGAAATAAAGCCGTCATGTCCTTGCTCTCAGTATTTAGGACATTTGTAAAAAGTTCAATATAAACCTGAATGAGTTTTGGATTCCCAGATCTAGGAATGTGCTGGCTGATTCGATAAGCAAGGCATTTGATTTGGGAATATTGGCAAGTCAGTAGGAATTTCCCCCGTTTTATGATTAAACTTAAGGGTCCACCATACCATTGATCACTTTGGCGATTTAAAATAAAAATTGTCAAGATTAAGCTCTGTTCCCTATCACTAGTACTCTGGTGATGAATAACACTGGATGCACAGACTAATCTTTGATAATGACACTGAGGAAATAAACAAACAGCGAATAATGGCACTGAGTGGATAGCTAGACTAACAGCGAATAATGACACTAAGTGGATAGCTAGACTAACAGCGAATAATGACACTGAGTGGATAGCTAGGCTAACAGCGAATAATGACACTGAGTGGATAACTAGACTAACAGCGAATAATGACACTGAGTGGATAGCTAGACTAACAGCGAATAATGACACTGAGTGGATAGCTAGACAAACAGCGAATAATGACACCGAGTGGATAGCTAGACTAACAGCGAATAATGACACTCAGTGGATAGCTAGACTAACAGCGAATAATGGTACTGAGTGGATAGCTAGACTAACAGCG